>APFE030300268.1:578-56414 GCA_000404065.3 Pinus taeda | reverse complement strand
AATGATAACTCAGGCATTCAAGTGTTAACATATAAACAACTAAGCTTAAATATCACTCTAACACAGGAGATAGAAACAGTTAAGAGATAGAAGTACCATTTATAACTAGTTCTACTCATGAGCTTCAAGCGATAATGATTTATCTCTTTTCAATCCAACATCAACTAAGAGTACAGAAGTGCAACATTAGTAGCAAATATCAGATGCAAAAATCAATAAATTTTGTTCCATTCATTCACCAAAACCTCCTCGGAGGGTGCAAAAGTGCATGTTCTGAGGACAAGTTTTTGATAAAATTTTGGACCCTTCTCTAGATGCATGAGAAGGGTTTAAATACTACTAACTACGTCTAAAAATAACTTGTTTACAAAATTAAGGATACGGTTTAAACAACCGTCCTTTTTCTAGGCAAAAATAAAGTAAAATTATTTCTAAAATTAAATCTAAAACTTAAAGTCTAAGTATTTCTATATTCGCTCCTTAATATCGCAAGCATTCAGCATTTGCTTGAGCAAAGTCGGTTGGCCAACTTCAGCCTTTAATTGTCCTGTGAAAACAGAATCTGCTAGAGCTGGTGCCATCTTTTCGCCAGAATTGATGATGGTTTTGAGAGTCATACACTAGCTGTAAGGTTTTACTAAATAAGCCCAGTAAGATTCCCAATTCAACTTAGTTAATCTTCTAATCGATTCTGCCCTTTCTTGAGCCCTCCGTCTCCAGTCTAATTGTAGTTGTTGTACTTTTGGCAGATATCCTGGAGTGGTTTCGGAGACTGACTAAATTTACTCTATGCAAATTCTCATTTATGCAATCAATAAGGCTATTTGTCGCTGTAGCTGCTTCTTCCGTTGCATGCTCAGCCTCCCTGATCTGTGTATCCCATTTATCGAAGAGCATTTCTTTATGTTTGTCATTTATTATTGGTGCGCCTGCTCTTTTTCCCTCCTCTATTTCCTGCCAAGCCAAATATTCAATAACTCCTTTATCAGCTAAATCATAATCATGTCGCAAATCTATGACTTGATTAGTGATTGTATCACTTATTTCGCAATACGAGTTCCATTGCGATATTCTTTGGCTTAGTGCTTCTTGTTGCTGTAGTAATTGCTCATTCAAGGAAATGGATTCCGTGATGAATTTTGTGAGCTTGGGATCATCCTTGTGTGTTTCTTGTATATCCTATAATTGCTTGTCTTTCTCTACCAAACTGTTCTGATAGCCTATCTGCATCTGCTGGAATTCCTGCTATAGTCTTTCAAGCTGTCTCTGCGCTTCGCTATTAGCATTGGCTTGTTGCAGCTGTTGCTGCAAAACTTGTATTAGGTCTTCTTTTTCTTTTAGCAGTTGTTGTACTTCAAATGCTTTATCAATAGTTGCAGAGGCATAAGCTCCTGCAATTTGGGATAATTTGGTGAGATTCTCAGTTGGATCAGTAATAGGATCTTGCCACAAGACATCCAATTGCTCTGCGTCATGAGAGATCGCATTATCTAATTTCCTCTTCTTCCTTTGCTTTCTTACTACTGCCTTATGTTGTGGACTGTAAAATACATCAAGAGGAGGAATCTCCTCTATCTTGAGTACAAGTTCAGAGGATGGGGTAATAGGGATGTGTTCCATGTCCGAGATATCGTCGATTGTTCCTGTGACCATTTCTTTTGTTGCCTGTACATTACCTTCAGGTGTCTTTACGCTTTGGCCTTCAAGGTTGATCATATCATTGAAGTTCTGCCATTCTTTGTCTAGCTCTGTTCTATCTGATGGTGGCTAACCAATGAGAATGGGAGGGTCTTCTTGTGGATAAGTTAACACCTGTTGTTGTTCAGGCTCTTTTGATTGGGCAGTATCCCTTACTAACCCTTCGCTTTCGCCATGGTTACTTTCGGATTTTTTAGAGTGTTCCGATATTTCTTTCTCGGATTTGGATTTAGATTTACCTGTATCAGAACTTTCACTAAGGCTAATGCTTGGAGTTGGTTCCCTTGCGAGTTCTAGGCTTAGCTTTTCTAAAGGGATATTGGCTAGCCTTCTTTCCCTGTATGTCTTGAATCTCTGAAACTCTGTTGGAGAGAAACGCATTTGAGCCGTATTTAGAATTTCTTCAAGCGTGCTTTTTTGTTGAAACACATCATCAAAAAGATCCGCTTCTTTGATGAACACTTGTATTTTAACCGTGGTAGTGAAATTCTTAGCTACATCGTGAGGGTCAAACGGTCTTGCTGTGAATTTGAATAATTGCAGACAGGTTATATTGTTCACTTCTTTGAAAGCGTAACCTATATCAAACAATGAGAAGGCCCCACAAGCTACAGGAAATTGTGGCCATATAGCTTTCTTCTTATCCTTTAAATCCTTAGTCAAACCTCCCTCTTCGTAGGTTTGATAAGCAATTTCCCTTGCCAAGAGTTTATCGGGAACATACAAAGGTAAGATATGAGGGGAAGCGGCACTTCCGAAGACTCTTAACATATGTAAACAATTCCTCTCCAAACCATTTTGCAATTGTTTGTATGTCTGCTTCTACTTCTAGAGAGCATCTTGGAGCATCTTTGTCGTACAATGTCTTGTAGAGGGGTAACATGACTCCATGACAAATTTTGTAGAAAAATGGGGGGAATTTAGAATCCCACAACTCTTTATGATAAACATGAATGGGTAGAGGGTCTTGAGTTGTCCATTTCCATCCCATTACAGGAAACTTTGAAACATAGCAAATTGCATCCATCACATATGCCGATAAATAAAATGGGGGATAAATTTTTTGGGAACCAGTTCTTTTAGATCGGTAGTTTACAATGGCAGTAGCTAAGTTATCTGACAATATTTTAGACCAATCCAAAATAATAGAATTAGCGGCAGCATCCAACAATGGTAGCCAATCGGATGAAAATGTGTTAATATTTGGCCTCCCATAAAGCCTACAGATCATAGCAGCAGCAAAGCAATCTGGGGAAGTGAGGGAACCAGTACTATACATACCATGTTTATCCTTTTTCAGCAGTTCATCCCTCCTTGACCAGTCTTTAGTGGATTCCGCCAGGTCTTCATTTTCTTTGGCAAACTTCTCCATTAACTGTTTGTTGTAAATCGCCTGAGGTTCTGGCAAATGATACATAAGTTTCAAATCTTGTTGAGCAAATGAGCCAATAAGTCCTTGGCCCTGAGTTTTAAACTGTCTGTTTTTAATATCGGCACTATCCAGTACCCACTTAATCATGTCCGTGTAGGGGAGAATTTTGGGTCTTGCTGCTATCCGATGCAGGAATGAACAAGCTAAGTCTGCAACTGATGCTTCAAACGACCTTGATGAGCCTGCAGTAGCCATAAATCCCGTTACCTTAGGATCCTCTTCTTCAAGTAGATTATACATGCCTTCCCAAGTGGAAATACTCGCTTCTCTGTTGCATGCGGTGTTTGTGTAAAAGGGCGCCATTTCTTTATCTTCAGACATTGGAGCCTTACCTTTCTTCCCCATAGTTTCCTGTTTACTGCTTTGTATAGCTTTTCGTTCTTCGTTCCTGCAATTTACAAGTGAGGTGAGAGTAATGATAAGAACAGTGACGGGAAAGCTTTAAATGCTAAAGACATGCAAAAAGTATACCACCTTACGTGAACTGGCTCTTCAATAAACACGAAACAATATTTCATTAACAACTGGCAACTACCTTATTAATGAGCATTAAAGCGCATAACCAGTTCGTTTCATGGAAAAAAGATTTTTCTTGAATACTGAGCCCGAAAAATCTGCGATGAAGCGATTTTGCGATTTGCTTTGCAATATCGCAGATCGCTGCATCGCATAATCGCAAATCGCTGCATTGCAATATCGCAGATCGCAAGTCTTTCTGTTGTCCTATTGTGAGATCGCTTTGTCGCTCTATCGCAATGTTGCGATATCGCATGGTCGCAATATCGCATGTCGCATGATTTGTAAGATATGCACATTTTGTGTTTAAGCAACTTCTTGCGAAGCGCGATTTTGCGGTATGCGCTATTACATATCGGCGTTTTCTACGGTTTTTATTATAAGTGAGCTTCTAAGACCTGCGATGCGATATATGTTTATCCTTATGCAATTTCGCATCGCATTCTCGCGATTTCGGAGTTTAGCTTGTAAGTAGGCATAATATTATCCTTTCTACGATGCGATATCCTTTAAGGAGTGATTTTATCTTCCTTCATCACAAAACTTAAGTTTTTTAGATTTCGCAAGGGTCTTTTCTTAAGTTCATGATGGTAAGTTTTATTGACAAGGAAGTACAATCACTAATTGAGTTTTTTTTTAAATTTTGGCTAAGGGTCCCCACTTATTTAGTATTAGTCATAACACTAAATAAGAAGGGGGGTTGTTGGTGGTCACAACAGAATCTCATCTCTTGAGAGTTGTCCAAAAGTCACAACAGCTAGCGGAGATATCAAAACCACTTCAGAAGTATCAGTGGATATCTTTCTTACAGAATCCACTGGAATCAAAGTTGTTTATCCAATTGTCACAGGTATGGATTGTGCAATGTACTTGGGAACACCTTTCTTTCAAAACTTCCAGAAACATGGAGCAAAGTTTGACCAACAAACAAAGAGATTTGCCTATTTTCTGGAATTAGAAGGTAAAGAATTGTTTTTTCCTTTCATAAATTCAAGCTCACCTAATAGGATAAAACAGATTGAAAAGTTAGAGAATTTGTTGGCAAAGATGGAAAAGAAGAAAGAAATCCTTAGGATAGATGGAAATATTGAACAGGGAAAATTTGATAAATAAATAATAAATCTCAGGAGTAAGTTTTTTGAATGCTGCTCAGAGGATCCAAATGCTTTCTGGCATGTACATAAGCATGAAGTTGAGCTACCTTTGAAAAAAGATTTTAACGGAAAAATCAGAAGATCAAAGGCCATTCCAATGAATCAGGAGCAGTTAACCCTCTGCAAAAAAGAGATTAAAGAACTCTTACAGAAAGGGTTGATCAAGAAAAGTAAGAATCCAATAGCTTGCTTTGCATTCTATGTTAACCATAGTTTTAAAAAACGGCCGTTTCGAAACGGAAACAGCCGAGTTGGTCCGTTCCATTGCCCTCCGGAGTGACTCGGTACAAAAAACGGCTCGGTTGGCCGAGTCAGCCATGACACGGCCGAGTCATTGAATGACTCGGCCGAGTCACAAACAACGGCCAGTAACCCACTAAAACAGCAATATAACATTATTTTAATGAAATTTTAAGGGGTTTGCTGATTGGTTTGGACTTCAAGGCGTTTTATGAATTAGCTAAATGTTATTTGGGGTCCATTTCCCCTCCTAAACCTATTTAACACACTCAAATGCTCTCTACTATTGATAAGCTATTCAAATTTCATGGTAATGTTAAATTCTTAAAGTAAAAGTGACATTCTCCTTAATCTTCATTTTCATCCTTTTACTTAAATTTTTAACATTACCATGAAATGACTCAGGATGTTTTGAGAGTGGTTCCGGCCTCATTGGATTTCATATGGAGAAAGTAGAATTTTAGATTTCATTCGAAATCCAGCAGACTTATCAGTTTTTCAGGATTTCAGGATTGGAGGATTGCAATGTTTCCATTGAATTTTGTCATGTATTAGGGTATGGAACTCGTATTTAATCAAGAGCACCAATCCCTCTATGTACCTTGATGTTAGTGACATTGGTTGTCGAACTCCTCTGGGATTCGCTCCCAAACCAGGAGCTTCTGAAAATGTCGCTCCCGCTCCTATTTTCGCTCGTGCTCCCAAGTAACACAAAGAAGAGAAACCGTTTTGATAAAAAACGGTTAAATGATCTAGTTTATGTCCAATACAACCTCCGGCTCACACGAAACCATTTGCTGAACAAAAGACATGATTCAAATCCCATTGTGTTAGAAGACATTGATCCAACATCAGATTGGGTAGTGGAGAGTCGTCCAGCAGAGTTTGATCCTGATGAGGATCTTGATTTAGATTTAGATATCGAGACATCAGTTGAACTTGAACATGTTGTTCAGTTGAATGCAGATCCCAATCCACCAGCCTCAGTCTCACAGCCAGCAAGGACTCCAGTTGTAGGTGCTTCCTCTGCTCAGCCATGACAGAAGCGCAGCTGCATATCTACTCTATCTCAACTTGCATCTGCTGCAGTTGCACAGCCTGCTAGTGTACCACTTCTACAGCTGCAGTTGGAGATGATGATGATGAGGAGTCATGGGGCCCCCTGTCTGACTCTGATGATGATTTGGAGATTGATCGACATGAGTCTTGGCTCCTCTAGCAAGAGCTACTAGCCAGTAGCTGTAGTACTAGTACTGGAGTCTGGTCACAGTTTACTTTTGTTGTAGAGGCCATTTCTAGCCTCCTTGGTTATGTGTTTTTTGTTTTGAGTCTTTGATCATGTATGACAATTGACTATGTATTGCCATTGGGTACCATTTTGATATAATGGATTGGTTCATGAGCCTACTTTGATCATATGTTGTCTTCCATCTATATTATAATGCTATGTATTTGGAAACATGAATGGAAATCTTTAAAATTATGTTTAAAATCTTTAAACATATGTTTTTTTATAAAAAAATAAATATTTAATGTATTTTTTACAACAATCGAGTCATTGAAATCGAGCCGGCCGAGTCATTACCGTTTCGGAGTCGGAGTCGGAGTCGGAGTTTTAAAACTATGGTTTGGAGAGACCACCTAGATAAATAAACAAATAAACACTTTACATAGGTCACTAAGCATGGTCTAATAACAATACATAAAATACATGGTCACAAACTTTGACTCACCAAGCTACATAATACAATCATCGTGATCACGCAACTAATCACGAAACCTAGGCTTAGACATCATTCTCAAATCATGCAAGAGATTAACTTAGTTGTTGAGACAAATCCACCATAAAAATATGGTACTCCTAATGTGAAACTAAGGGGTAATAGGTGTTCTTCAATAAGAAAAGGCAGTGCACCTAAAGATGCCAAAAATAAGACCAAAAACAATAAGGTAGGTTATGGAGCACTCTCCAAGGAGATAAACAACTTGTCCCTTAAGGAGATACCATAGAAATCTATGCAAGAACGTCCATACAGCCATTACATAAGACTCTAAGAAGTGGACTCGCTTCAAAAAGCATGCCAAGGTAATTAGGTCCAACCATAAATACCATCAAATCTCCTTGAACCATGAGTTGTAAGTAGGGTGACCTAGGAGAATGTGTATCAAAATCAAGATTCATAAGGAGAAACCATACACCAAAACCATCAACTAATTTCTCAAACCATGGACAAAAAGGTGGAACAAATTATTAGAGTGTGCAAGGTAATTAGGTTCGCTCAATACATTGCTAAAACATAGAACAATGTGTTATAAACCACTCACCCAAGAAGAAGGTACATTAATTCCACCTAAAGAAGCCAACAAGAAGACCAAAAATAGTAAGGTAGGTTACAGAGCACTCTTCAAGGAGATAACTAGCTTGTCCCTTAAGGAGATACCATAGAAATATGTGCAAGAATGTCCATACAGCCATTACAAAAGACTCTAAGAAGTGGACTCACTTCAAAAAGCATGCCAAGGTAGTGAGGTCCAACCATAATACCATCAAATCTCCTTGAACCATAAATTGTAAGTGGGGTGACCTAGGAGAATGTGTATCAAAAACCAAGTTTCAAAAGGAGAAACCATATGCCAAAACCATTAACTAATTTCTAAAACCATGGGAAAAAAGGTGGAATAAACTAGTAGAGTGTACAAGGTAATTAGGTTTGCTCCATACATCTGCCAAAACATAGAGCAATGTGCTATAAACCACTCGCCCAAAGTAGGACGAATTCCCATACAAGCAAGGAAATCTCTCAATCCATATACAATCATGTGAAGCCACCCATCAAGCATAGGCAAGAGAACAAGTGCGCTCTAGACAAGCGAACATGGGGGAGACTACACCTCAATAAATGTGCCAAAAACCATGAGCAAGCGAGCACACCATTATGAAACAGTCAAACATCCTCAAGAAATAATCTCAACGCTACGAATCCCATAAGCACATGGGCACTTGTCCATTAAGATAAAGAACACATGATAAACCAACATTACCATTGGAACATTACCAACATTACCCTCACTAGAACACCTTAGCACCTACATAATGGTCAAGAGATAACATGTTTCAAGGGAAGTGTCTTGGAAGGAGTGCACAAGTGGTATGCGACTTATCAACCCCGATGATCAACTTGTATCTCTTTGAAATGTTTGATGAAGATGCTAATTGAATGATAATCAATGGTACATATGCATCCTAAATGGAAAAAATATGGCTCAAAGCCAACATACTCCAACAAAGCCTACTTGGACAAGGTTTTCAACCTAGTACAAGGCCTCATATAATATGAGAGGTAACACCTAGCAACAAGAGCAAAAGTCTCTACATGGTCAGCTCCCTCTTTTTGGAAGATCCCGATAGATATAAAACGAGTTTTGAATTTCTCTATGCTACCATCTACTGCATGATTAACCTTGTATAGCCACCTTCAGTCAATTACTAAGTTCCCATCTAGTCTAGGAACAACCTCCCACACATCATTCTTCATAATGGAGTTGCACTCCTCCACGATGATATCCTGCAATACTTGTTGGCCTACTACCTCCTCAAAACTAGAAAGCTCCACATCAATGATGGAACTCATTAGTCCCACATAATGTGGAAATTTTTTGGGAGGATGACTTACCCAAAATGAAGCCTTATGAGCTCCAACTTGCTCTTGTCCATCTTATAAAGTCTCCACCTAGGCTTTCTAGTTGAACTAGATGCTAAAGAGGCATCCCCTGCACATACTAAAGCTTGTTGATCTAAATCTCATTTTTCTGAAATCTATTGATCAACCTTTGGAGCAGAAAACTCCTCTACCTCCTCAAAATATGTTGGAGGTTCCTGAGACTTGGAAGACCACACATCCTCATCAACCTTCATGTCTCTGCTCACAACTACCTTTTAGTGAGATAGTAGACTTTGTAAGTCTCACTATAACACACAAAGATACCCTTCAAACTAGAAGGCTTTAGCTTAATCCTTTTCTTATCAAAAATATGAATATATACAAGACAACCAAAAACAAAAAGATGAGCTACATGGGGCTTCTCAGTTGTCAATGCCTACTCTGCTATCTTGTCCTTCAAATTTCTATGACGACACCTATTCATAATATAGAAAACTACAAATGTTTATGCATAGAGAAATGTGGACATATCTACATCATGAATCATAGATTTCTCTATCTCTATGACAGGCCTATTCTTCTTCTCTGCAAATCCATTTTGCTAAAATTTGTAGGGAAATTTCTTTGCCTTCTTAATTCCTGCTATCCTACAAAAAGGGTCAGAATCCTTGGAGGTATACTCCCTCCATCGTCAGAGCTTAACATCTTAATCTTTTTCCTGCCTAATTTCGTTAAACTCTTGAAAACTCTCAAAGAACTCATCCTCGGTCTTCATTAAGTAAATATAAGACTTTTGAGAGAAATCATCAATAAATGAACTATTATTCGACGAGGATATTTAAGTCATGGGCACACATGCATCTGAGTGGATTAGATCAAGAATCTCTCTTCACCTATGCTCATTACTAAAAATGCGGCATTCACATGCTTGCCAAGTGCACAACACTTCCACACCCCTTTCTTATTAAATTTCAAGTCTTACAATCCCTACATCGTGTCCTTCAAAATCAATGACGCACCATAGTGCAAGTGACATAGCCTCTTGTGCCAAAGCTCACACAAGTTGTCATTATCATGCACTAGGCTCTCATAGCATCTCCCTACAACCTATATAAACTTGTGTTATCAAAACCAGACTAAAACAAGTGGAATCGATCAGTTTGATCAGTTTGACCCCCAAACTAGTACGATTAGAGGCTTGGAATCGAAAAAGATTGGTTCAGTACTCAACTGGCCTTTTTTCACCAAATCAGTCGGTTTGATACGAAACTAGTTGGTTTTGTACAATGCAACCAAGGACCCTCCAAACACAATTTTTTAAAGAAAAACAACAATTGATGAGTAGGCAACCTAATATTCAACCCTAGGACCTACCAATGCTATGTCGTTTGCATAAATTTTTAACATTACCATTAATTGTTTCGGGATGTTTGAGAGTAGTTCCAACCTCATAGGATTTCATATGGAGGAAGTAGAACAATAGATCCCACTCAAAATTCAGCCAACTCAATAGTTTTTAGGATTTCAGGATTGGGGGGATTGCAACGTTTCCATTGGATTCTATCATGTACAAGGCTATGGAACTAGCATTTAATCAATAGCACCAAGTCCTCTATGTACCTTGATGTTAGTGGCATTGATTGTTGAACTCCTCTATCATGACCCTAGAAAAAATGTACCCATCACTCAAATAAAATCTCGAGTTGACATGTTAATCTTTTTCTACATTACTTTGATGCTTAGAAGGTGATGATATTGATGATGAGGATCCCAATAAAGGAAATGATTTTGATGATAAGTAAGTATTTCTTGTATCATGATTTTTTTTACACTAGATACCATCTAGAGCCTCTTTGTTGATATATTTTTGGTTCGAAGATATATTGCACTAAGTGTTATTTTGGTTATATGCACTCTTAGTTGCTATGTCAATGAAAACTTTTGCATGTTTGTGCATAAAAGGTTTGAATTGATATGTATGCACATAATTATATATGTTTTTATATAAAATTTGAATATTTTATGTTTTTTGGTCAACCAGTTGTTTAGTCCAACTTTTTTCTAGTTCTAGTCTGGTTCTTACCATTTCCCAATTCAGGGGGTCGATCAATTCAGTTAGCGGTTCGATTATGATAACATTGATACAAACCACCTCTACAAATATCGTTGGCCAAAAACCGGTCAGGACTTAGTGTTACCTCTCAGGTTCCCACCTAGTACAAAAGTCCTAATCATGAGTGTGAGACCCCACGAGCAACTTAGGCAAGCTACCCACTATCACCTCGATAGCCTTACCTTTCTCCCTTCAATCTAAGGAAAATTTGAAGATCCTACCTTGAAGGGCTTCTCGATCATTTAATAAGAGTTCATTTTTTGTAGTATGGAGTGGAAGCTAGAGAAAGCATAGCAAGATTGTCAAACCAAGAGGTAACTCCTCAAATCAAAACTCATATTATTCATTCAGGTTGTTCATTATTATATACAAGAGGGAGTGATTGTTCGGTTCATCTCCCGATGACTCTCTATCTTCTCTATTATTTATTTACATTAATTACAGTTGTGCACCCAATCCTTCTGATTAGGTGTCAACATTCCCCCCCTTAATCTAAAGGGATGTCGGTGAGTCCAAGCATTGTTTTGAATCTTTCAAGCTTTTCTCTTCCAAGTGCTTTGGTGAAGATGTCTGCAATTTGCTCATTAGTGGAACAATGGCAGAGATGGATTGTCTTGGCCTCAACATGATGTCCAATCAGATGATATTTAGTATTGATGTGCTTTGTTTGATCATGGAACTTTGGGTTCTCGGCCAACTTTATTGCAGAGGTATTGTCAATCATGAGTGGAGTCGATTGTACTTGTTTTACCTACAGATCTTCAAGAATTTTCCTGAGCCACACAATTTCCTTTGTTGCCTCAGCTGCTACCACATATTCTGTCTCTGTTGTGGAATCTGCTGGAACTAATTGTTTGTGTGATCTCCAGGAGACAGCCCCTGATCCAAGACTCATAGCATAACCTAAAGTAGATACCCTAGTATCTTTGTCTCCATCGAAGTCTGAATCAGAGTATCCAATCAAGCTGAAGTCGCCCACCTATGTGTACTTGATTCCAAAGTCTTGAGTTCCGTTCAAGTACTTTAGAACTCTTTTTGCAGCAGACCAATGTCCCTCACAAGGCTTTTGCATAAATTTGGAGAGGATTCCAACAGCAAACGAAATGTCTGGTGTGATAGTAGTTAGGTAGTTGAGACTTCGTACAAGCTGTCTATACTTTGTTGCATCCTCAAATTCTTTTCCTTCAATGGATGTGAGCTTTAAGTTTTGTTCCATTGGAGTAGTCAGAGGATTGCATTCAATCATGCCAAACCGGTTCAACAGATCTCCAATGTACTTCTTTTGAGAAAGGAATATGGACTTCGATGTTGAGTTACTTCAATACCAAGATAGTAATGAACATAGCCCAAATCAGTCATTGAAAAACCTTTCCTCAATTCCTTCTTTATGGATGCAATGTAGCTTTCATTGTCCCTTGTCATCAAAAGATCATCTACATATACCACAAGATATACAAATGTTTTGCTAACCTTCTTGACAAACAAAGTTGCATCATCAAGATCATAATGTTTGAAATTGAGTTTCAGAAGATGCTCAGTTTGTTTTTTATACCAGGCTCACGGTGCTTGTTTGAGGCCATACAAGGATTTCACAAGTTTGCATACTTTATGCTCATGTCCTTTCACAGCAAATTCTTCAGGCTGGGACATAAAAACATTCTCTTTTATATCTCCATTCAAGAAAGCAGTTTTTACATCCATTTGATGGACTTTCCAACTGTTCTAAGCTGCTAGGGCAAAGAGTGTTTGGATGGTAGCCCATTTTGCTGTGGGGGAAAAAGTCTCCTCATAATCAACCCCTTCCTTCTGTGTAAAACCTTTTGCCACAAGCCTGGCTTTGTGCTTGTCAAGTGAGCCATCAGCTTTATACTTGTTCTTGTAGACCCACTTGTAGCCAATTGGTTTGGTTCCCAACGGAGGATCAACCAACTTCCAAGTGCCATTCTTTATCAGGGCATCATACTCCTTTTACATCGTTCTTTCCATTCATCATGAGAAGCAGCTTCTTTGAAGGAAGTCGGTTCAAAATCTGTAGATAAATTCAATTCACAATCATAAGAAACATCCATATTAACAGGTGAATCAGAGTCATCTACATCACCTCCATTTTTCCGGTTTGAATTTCTAGTTCTTGTCTTTCCAACCTCATTAGGATGAACACTTTCAAGTGTCTTTGTCAACCACTTTGGGGGACCTTTCTCAGATGGTCGAGACTGCTCCGTTGATTGAGTTGGGATTGAACCAAGATTGAGTCTCCCAATTCTGTCAATCACATCACTCAAAGTATCATCGGTTGTTGGAGTTTCATGCGAGGGAGAGAGTGCTTCAGAAGAAGATTCCATACGTTGATCTAGTATAGGAATCCCCCCTTCAAGATGTGGAGTCTAATTATCAAATTCTTGAAATGATTTTTCATTTGCGAATCTATCCAAGCGATCAAGTTGCCGCTCAACAACATTGTCAGCTTTGGATTATTCAAGAAAGATTACATCTCTAGATACAACAAACTTTTTATTGACTTCATCATAGAGACGGTATGCTTTGGAGGTGTTTGAATACCCCAGGAAGATACACTTACAACTTCTTGCACCAAGTTTGTTTCTATGTACCTTTGGTATTCAAGGCATAACATGTGGAACCAAAGACCCTGAGATGCTTTACCGAAGGAATGTGCCCATACCACATTTCATAAGGAGTCTCGTTTCTAATAGCATTAGAAGGACATCTATTTTTTACATATACAACACATAGAACTGCACCAGCCCAAAACATCAATTTTACATTTTTGAAAAACATCATGGAGCGTACCATATTTAAGATTGTCCTATTCATTTTTTCAGCTACTCCATTCTGTTGGGGATTATAAGGCACAGTTGTTTGATGTTTCATCCCATGTTGGCGAAGATAGTTTTCAAATTCATTTGAAGTGTATTCTTTTCCATTATCATTGTGAATAGATCCAATATGAGATTGTGTATCATTTTCAATCCATGTATAAAAGTTCTTGAATGTTTGAAAAGCATTAGATTTGTTCTTCAATAAATAATCCCAACACATTATGGTGTAGTCATCAATAAATGTCATCATATATTTATTTCCATTTGCATAAGGAACAGGCATTGGACCACATAAATCTGAATGAATGAGTTCAATCTTTCTATGTGCTCTTGAATGTGAATTATGAAAACACTGTTTGCTATGCTTTCCTAGAATGCAAGCATCACATTGCTTAAGTTTCCTATGAATTGTAGGCAAACCAGTAACAACATTTTTCTTCAACAAGTGGAGGTTGTCATAGTTCAAGTGTCCAAATCTAGCATGCCATAATAAACTTGATGGAAATGTACCTTCTTTATAATGAGAATTGTATGAGAGATTTTGTGCATGAGCATAGGTACCCTGCAGGTTGAGAAGCCTTTCTTCTTCTATCCCCATCATGACAAGTGAGTGGTCTGATGCTTTTCTCACTTCAAGCTTGTCATCAAACATATGAATGGATTGTCCTTGCTGGTGAATGTGGACCAAGGAAAACAAGTTTCTCCTCAGCTGTGGGAGATAGAGAACATGATGCAGAAGAAAGCCTGGAAGACCAGGCAATTTAAGCCTGATTGTGCCAAGCCCTGATTGCTTGAGATTTGATTTGTCTGCAAAGTATACTGCTCCATCAACATTGTCAGTAAATTCTTCAAAAAAATATCTTCTAAAATTCATGTGGCAAGTTGCTCCTTAATCAAGCAACCAATCATTTTTCCAAGAAGCAAGTGAAGCATTAAATAAGCCTTCATTTACTCCAATATTACAGTGTGCCACAACATAGTGAGCAGATTTAGGTGCTTTACCTTTCTATTTGTCATTAGTTTTACATTTGGTTGGTTTCTTTCCTGCTCAATTCTGTCCCAAGGCAACTTGCATGTAGATGCATCATATGATCCATCTCTTTTGCAGTGTATGCAGTGCAAATCTAACTTTTCTCCTTGAGAGTGTCTGCCCCCCCTACCTCTGATTTCTTCCTCTTCCTCTTCGACCACCTCTTCCTCTGGAAGAATCTTGAGCAAGATTCTTTTCTCTATGAGCAAGGCACACAACCTCTTCAGAAGACTCGAGAGTTGTCTTCTTGCCAAAAGCTTTCTCTCTTTCAGGAAATTTTGTCACAAGGGAGTCAAAGGTAATATCTTTGAGGTTTCCATTTGCTTGCAATGACTCAAGACAATTTGAGTAAGTGGGATAAAGTGCCTTGAGAAAAGCTATCAAAGGAATATCCAGTTCAACATTAGTGACTTTGATATCATGCATTATAGATTTTACTTCTGATGCAAGAGCAAGAGCATCATTATTTTGTAATTCAGGGGTGAAGAGTTTAATCATGAGTTGAACAACTTCAAGTGCAGAGTGTGATTCATAGAGTTCCTTCAATTTTTGTAAGGCTTCGAAAGCATTTGAAAATGGCGAAATATGGCGACTCACCTCTTCATTTACTGATGTTGCAATCAATGCATAAGCCTTTTTGTTCTTATTTTCCCAAACGATGAATTCCTTGTCTGAGGTAGGCGGTTCTGGCTCTTTGTCTCCGTCTCCAACACACACTCCTTTCCACAGCTCATTAAAAATGAGAGTGTATTTGATTTTCCACAACCATTCTGGATAGTTCTCCTTGCCCATGAGAACCACTCCCACAATAGATATTAATGAATGCATTTTAAAATCTGTGTACTGTGGAAAAAAATACTTCTGCTGCAAAATTTTACTCCTAAAATAAAATCTGATTCTAATATATGAAGATAGAGGTATTATGTGGGGAACGTGTTATTGGAGAGGCACATGCACTATGGAAGGTGGTATGTGGGGATGGTGTGCTTGATCTCGCTGGTGAAACTATAGCTACAATGGCAACAGCCTCTATTGCCTTCACAATATCAAATGCAACGTATTCCTTTACCTTGTTACAACATGCAAAGCAGTTATTTGCATTCACAGACCAATATCATGGGCTATATGATGAGAGTATCAACGTAGCAAAGAAGTATTATGCATCGAGTGGATATTCGAACGAGTTTCTATGGGCAGCATCATGCCTATTTCAGGCAAAAGGAGAAGATATTTACCTCAACTATGTGGTGAAATGATGAATATGACTACCATTCAGAACCTTATGAATAACCACCATTTGATGCGAAACTTGATTATGAGTAATCCGCAAATGCCGGAAATTATTGACAAGAACCCAAACCTTGCACACATACTCAATGATCCTAGCACTCTTAGACAGACTTTGGATGCAACAAGGAATCCTGAACTCAGGTGAGATGTGATGAGAAATACTGAAGGCTTTATCATGCTCTGTTGTATGTATGAAACAGTTCAAGAGCCATTTCTCAATGCGACAACAATGGGAGGTGATATTGGGAATGACTTGGGCTATGTTTGGACAGCATTATACTAGAGCAGATTCACATATGACAAGGGAAGGCGGAGGGCCAAGCCAAGTTGGTTGGTGCCAACGTATAGCCAGCGTATAGCTAGTGGAGTGGTATGCATGTGGAGGGGAGGTGGTTTCATGGGGATTTGGTAGAGATGTCATTCTGCAAAGGATCCAGGACAAATGTCTTAAAAAAATGGTAGAAGGGAGTTACAATGGCAGAAAGGGATGCCAAAAATGGAGCGATACCATGTCAGACCAGGAGGTAACTCCTCAAATCAAATCATGTTATTCATTCAAGTTGTTCATTATTATATATAGGAGGTAGTCACTATTCATTTCATCTCCCAGTGACTCTCTATATTCTCTATTATTTATTTACACTAATTACATTTGTTCACCTAATCCCTATGATTAGGTGTCAACAATGCCCATGGGGAGGAGAAGAGGAAATAACATGGTTGGACTTAGGGTTAGCAGCAACCTTATAAGATTTATGTTGAATGATGTTTTCATTGGTGTTTTCATTGGTGTTTTCATTGATGTCAACGTCCATTAATGAACACTCCTATATTTGTCTGAATTACATCAAGTTGGAAGCTCTACAAAAGGATGGTTGGAAACACTAGTTCTAGGTTTTGGGTTCCTTGGACAAAGGATATACCCAACACTTGTTAAGGGTTTTGGAAGAAGCATATAACTAAGTTTTTCTTGGAGGTTGTCGTCGTTGGATTTTCCTCATCGAATTGTTTCTAGTGATATGTGGCATACCACAGGAGGCCTCACAGTTTGAGAGATGTTATTGTTTGGCGTTGAAGATCGAGCAGTCATTGGGTCAAAACCCCATAAGGAGTTGACATGGAAATGCTCCATTGAAAATCTTATCATTCAAACCATGGGTATTGGGTTTTCGTCAAAATTTAAGGCTGATATAATTTTTAGGGCTTTAAGAACAATCTTTTTATCTATAAGGGGTTTTTGGTTTCAAATCCCATCTATATCCTTGGATTTCACGCATCTCCTAAAGATATCAATTATATCCTTAAATGTTAAGTTAAATAAAATTTAAATTTCAAATAAAGTATACCTTCCTAAAATATCTCCAACGACCACTTAACTAGAAGCCCATTTCCTATCCTTGAAATATATAAAAGGGCGTACAACCCTCCTCAAAATATATGTACTTCAGAAAACAATTTGATTATAATATTCTGAAATAACTTCAGCCTTCCTAGAAGACAGTGAAAATCAGAAGCTAGGGTTTCCCAAAATTTGTTGGGATTTTTGGTTCTTTGTTTCTTAATTGTTCTTTGGATATTAGTTGGGTTTACCTCTTGTATGGATTTGTTTTGGGGTTCATTGTCACAATTACAGGTAAATCACTCCAGACCTTAGTCCTCAACTAGGGCATAATTTCTTAAGCTTGATTGTTTCACCATCTTCTTAGGGTTTCCATAGGATTAAGGCTCAAACAACACATGGAATAAATCCAAATAACACCATGCAATTAGCCCTGCTCCAAGTCTCTTTGTTCTAGGCCGTAGGGATATTTGGATTACAATAACATATTAAGATCTCAATCATGGAATAAGTTGTTAAGGCATTCAACTCTTAGAGCTACTGTGGCATGTTTGCATTCAACTGTTGTGGCTATCTTAGGCATCCATTGTTTATAGATAACAAGTATTCAATTGTCATACCACTGAAGTGTAAGTTCTAGGGACACACAACACCTATAGTATTTTGACATGATTTGAGACCTCCTTGTATAATTGTTGGTATAATATCAAACATTATGGACGTTGGTATATACATACACATTTTATTACACACATAATTTAGTCGACCTATTTAAAGTCACTAAGTTATGTTAACACTACTTACATTACTGTGAAGTTAGAGTCGATTGAATGCAATTTTCGAGAAGTGATCCTTGAGTTGAGTTTAAAGTAGATCTAAGGTTCTTTCATATTGCACCTTAATTGGCCAAATTTATGATTGTCTCATTTTATAGTGGCCCTACTGGTTCCAAACATTGTATCTATGTGTGTGTGTGTGTGTGTGTGTGTGTGTGTACAAGAAGTCAATGAAAAATTGAAAGTCAATTAGTGACAATGGGGCCTTTGTGTATTTGTGACTACATCACCTTAACAGTGACATTGTATCCCTTTGACATTACCTTCTTAATATTGTAGGATTGCATGATCTTGTTGGCATTGACAACAATGAATTTGTAGTAACTTTGTGATACCATTGCAAGTTGTCTTGAAGATGCCATATGTATGTAAAACATTGACAATACTATGGTAGGAGAAATAATTTAATCTTGTTTGGAATATGAGGCATTGACAATTTGAAAACCTTGATACAACCATAGAAACAAGTTGATTGATACAACAATAACCTACAATTACCTCAGACTACGATAATAAGATAGTGACTTCTAGTAAGTGCCCTTAACAATGACACTTGTTATGCCTTGTCTTGACAAGCATTGATGATAGTAATCATTATGACAATACCTTGAACACATAATAATGATTAGGGTTTTGGAAATTAATGCTTTATGATGGTAAGTCAACAATGTTATGACAATGATCTACATGACAATGCACTTGATATTTGACATTGTATTTGGTACTTGACAATGTTCCTTTTACATGACAGTTTCCTTGTGATGATAATAATTACTTAGGTACATTTTGTCGATGCTGTCTTGATGACATGACAATACTCGACTAACATAACACAATGATACTTGGCAGAGTTGGGTTTGGTATATGAGAAACTATGATAGTAGGTAGTTGTGCTAATTTGTGATTGTATAGTGGTTAGATTGAGCAAAATTGAGGAGTGAGGTTGTCAAAATTTGAAATTGATATACATATCAAGCAGAGCAACAAAACTTTTATTACAGTTTCTTTATATTGATTTTGAGCGTCTAGTCTGAAAATTGTTAAATGTGGTCCACCGGTTGATCAGGGTGGCAGGGTGGTGCAAGGAAGGTGATTAGAGTCACCTTCAGGTTGGATCCTGCACATGGCGTTGGAGCATCAATCTAGTTGTAGCTGGTACATAGGGTGTTGGAGAACCTTTAGGTTGGAGGCCATAAACCAGGGTGTTGAAGCATCCTCCTAGTTGCAGTTAGTAAACAGGGTGTTGGAACATTCTATAAGTTAGGGCTTGTAAATCAGAGGGTTTGGGCCTCCTTCAGTTGGAGTTGAAAACTTGATGTAATTATATTTTAAGAAAAATATTAAGAAGTGTTTGGTGGTTTCTAACCTGGAGGGGGTTTCCCACCTAAAATATTTGTGTCTACTGTCTTGATTATTGTGCATTGTTGAATGGTGTTGTTTATTGTTGATGAATGTTTATATTTATATGATGCTAATGATAATTAATGTTCTGAAGACTAAAATTAACTAATTGGTAAGAAGTATTGATTCACGCCCCTCTCATTATTTCCAATAGTATATTCATCTGAGAGGAGGAATAACCATTGGCTCTAAATCTTGGATCAAGTGGGATTTTTATGAGGGACAAACTTGGGGAGTAGATATTTTAAGGGCTCTAGAGATAATAATTTTTAGAACATTTTAATTTTGGGATGGGTGATGGTGAAAATGGGTATGAAGATAATGATCAATGTGAGTCTTTTTTCTGTAGACTTGATGGGTTAGGAATCCATCAGGATGTCGAGTGATAAGGACATCTAAGAAGGGGATGGATTTGTTAGATTCAATTTCCATGGTAAATTGAATATGAAGGGAAATTTTGTTAATATGGGAGACAAAGGCATTAATTGCAAGTAGGTCATATTGCCAAATGACAAAAGTGACTAGGTCTATATTCCATACATAAAATATACCATCGATCTCATTGCTAATATATTGTCAAAAATAAAAATAAAAATAAAACCATTTTTAAACCTCATTAAACTCTAAAGAAACTATATCAGTAAGCCAAAGATAATTTTGACCCCATGTTGTATTCAAGAGTTTATTGAATTCCTTGTTCATGTGAAAAGTCTTAAATTGGCTAAATTGTTTGTCCTTTCAAAGCCAAGCTTAAAGAACACATAGTTGATACCAAACATCTCCGACTATCGAAGTATGCCATTGTTGATCACTCTTTCAATTATAAACACCTCATTTTCTTTGATCAATCCAAAATCCTTGCCTCAATTCCTTTTTAAAACTCTCGAATCATTAGGGAAACTCTTGATATCAAGAAGCACCCTAACAACTTCAACATGGAAGATGACTATAAGCTAAGACAATCTTGGAAGCATGTTATCCACCAACTCCCTAATTGATTTGTTTTATCATTTTGTAACCCCCCCCCCCCCCACAATCTAATTAGTTTCTTCCATGAGGGCTTCACTGGGGTAGCAATACCATACATCATGCATTCATATTGGGGGATATAAATTGAGGAAATAATGACATAATATATTGGGGGATATATAGGAGGTAAAGGGCTTCTATATTGGCAGGTATAAAAAATAGAGGTCAAAGTTAATGAAAATGTATAAAGGGGTATAAAAAATGTTAATGAAAAAATGGATATCTACAACATCTAGTGAAAAATAGGGGTTTTTTAAATTGGGGATGTGCATTATGTTCATATTGGCAGGGGGTTAAATAATGTGACTTTTAGAGGTATTTTCCAATATATCGTCAAATTAAGGGAATTCTTTAATATGCCACAAACACATGTGATATGTCAGAGGTTCATTGAATGAAGCCCCCATGGTTTCTTCCTAATTAATTCAGTTTGATCCTAAAATTTTAATCAAATACTTTTTTATCTCTTATTCTTGTAGCCTCTCCCATTTATCCATTTTAATATCAAGCCATTTTTATCAAATTCAATTTCCTCATCTTTTATCTTCTCCTCTCTTTCTCTCTTTCTCACACACACACACACACATATATTCTCGTCTTATATAATTTAATTTAATATTATAAATTCTATATTAATTTTGGGTGCTACCCCCTTTATTGAATCTTAATTTTATCGCTCCAGTTAACCTATACTTTAATTTATTTAATATATATTTATGCTTAATTACTTATTCAACAATTTTTTACTTGACCTAATTAAATAAATTTATTTCTTTAACAACTACCTTAATTAATTTAATATTAATTTCTTAATCGATACCTTATATTATTCTCTATTAAAGGTTTCCCATCTCTTTCTTGATATCATTATGTTTTCTAGTCATCGATGATGGGTGGAGTGTCCACTTGAAATGTTGGATGGATTAGAAATCCTTTCCATTGCCTTTTTCCAAAATTTCTCTACAAAATGGAAATGTATTTTATGATTTATATAACAATAAAATATTAATAGATGTCATAATAAATAACCAAAGTACTAATAATACAAAATCTTTTATATTATGCATTTCAAAAATATTGAGCATATTCTAAGACAATCTCACCAAGTTCTTAATTAAGTTGAGGTGCACATATGGTTAAATATTATCAAATAGAAATACATCATATTAAATCAAGGCTTAATTTTTATATGTTCAACTTAATGATATTATTGAAAAAATTCTTTAAGGTTCTATTGGTTATTAAATTTCCAATTCATTAATCATGGTTTTTTTATAAAGCTTGTTTTAGGATTAAATTTGCTCTAATGATGACATTCCAATAGAGTCCTCTATATTCCAATTTGTACATTAAAAGCATTGGTAATGATATCATTTTACTGTTCATTTATGTAGATAATAACATTATTATAGGTAGTGATGCAAATGCTTTTGACCAAATCAAAACTAATGTAAGTAAAAGCTTTTGGTGTGATTGATCTAGGCCTTCTACATTGCTATTTGGGTGTAGAAGTTTAGAAAATAGGTAGGAGAATTTTTGTCTCACAAACAAAATATATTTGTAGTTTTATTAATAGGTTCAAGATGACATAGTGAAAAACCTCATCTACACCTAAGAAGAAATCACTGAAGGTTCCAGTTAAGACCAATTCCAAGGCAAATAATGAGTCAGATTATATGTAGCTAGTAACATTGTGAGTTTCATTTCCATATTTATGATGACATTGAAGGTAGAGAATTTCAATATAACAAATAGAGAGGAGATATGTGAAAGGGAACTTGGCTTTAGCATTTTGTACAATAGAAGCAAATAACCTAGCTATGTAGGTAGTCAATTGGGTTTATCCTAGGTGGTTGGGAGGAATTATTGGGATCCTCCCCACCTAGGTTCAGTTCCAACAAGTGACATGACGAATTTTAATGTAATGAATGAAATATTTATATTCCTCATATGTAATATATGGATATTTATTTATGAAAAAAGCCTAGGCAATGTGGGTATACAAATTTAGATTGGGAAATTTGTGTGGATGATGAAAAACAACTTCTGGATATGTGTTTAGCCTAGGCATGGGTGCAATAATATGGACAGGTAGGAAGCAACATTTAATATCTCTTTCATCAATGGAATCATAATATCTAGGAGTAGTTACAGGAGTATGTGAGGTAGTATGGCTTAGGGGGGCACTTTCAAACTTGAAGACACAACAAATAGACCCAACACCCTTATTCTATGGTAACCAAGGGTGCTCAAACTAACCAAGAATTTTGTCTTCCACAAATGTACCAAGTACGTTAAGATTCATTTCCAATTCATCATATAACTTGTAAATGATGGATCTATTGAGTTGTAGTATTGCCCTGCAGAGGACCAAACTAAAAACACTTTCATCAGTTATTTGGGCCTTGAAAAATATGAAAAAAGGGGATATTCTTGATGCAATTAGTAGACTGATCATTAATGAAAGGTGTTAAAAAATATATCAAACTATAATGGTCAATTAGACATTAGACATAAGCATCAATAGGTTCACTTCAAATTTAATTTATCTTATGATTTTACGTTTTATTTCACTTTAGTGTGTTTCTTAGTCTATCCCACGTTCATAAATTGAATTAATGCAACTAGCTTGTAGTTGTTTTCCAAAAACTTTAACTTTCTCATTATGTATGAAATCTTTGTTTTCTTTGTGTTCATGTCATCATTATGAAGGCTTCTAGCCACTGATGTTATAATAGTGGAAACAAAGGAAATGGTCCAATGTGTGGTTACACTTAAAGGAAATATATTGAATGATATTATAACTAGTAGACACATAAGTAGATAAATCCAACCCTCTTGTCATCCATAAAATCAAGCACCCACTGTTACATCTCTATTAAAAGGCCACAATTTAAAACCACTTGAAAATAGTATTCATCATGCTAGGGTTCATGTGTAAAGGTGTCTCCCAGGTGGGAAACCATTATGGTCAATGTTGGATGTTCTATACGATCTCTTTGCACTATCCCTACTTTGAGCATTGATCATGGAGACTTTACAAATTGAACATAGTTACCACCTTGATGAGAACACACCAGAGTTCTCATTCTTTTAGAGATTGTATTTAGTAGCTATTTTTACCCCACCTTTTACAACCCCCCAAACTTATGTCAATTGAGGATTCTCAGATATTCTGGAATCCCATAGACATGGGTGAGGTCAAACAATTGACCTTGCCCATGTCTGTCAGATTTTGGATTATTCCCAAAATTCATAATCAAGTTAAGGACTCCATATACAACCATGGTCTTGAAAATGTCATATTGCTATTGAAAATAAACTTAAAATTAGGCCCCAAATCAAAAAATGATGTCAATAGTAGCATCATTTTTTATTTTCAATGCTAAAATTACAACTTCCTTGAAGTCTCTGAACTTGAAAATTGATACCATTATAGGAAAATCCTTAAAATTGGCCTATGAATCAAAAAGTGGTGCTTCCAGTAACATCTCTTTCTTTTTAGGATATAACTACAAGGGTTTTGAAATCATAACCTTGACAACCAATATCCTTTGAATCAAAATTAAAAAAAACAAACACAAAATTAATAATAATAAGGGAGGTAGGAGCGGGAGTGGTTGTTCTCCACCTCGATGAAGAAAGAGTGTTGCAATTTTCCTAGGGCCTAGGGGTGTCGACCAATAATCAGGAAGAATACATGGCATTGTGGCAATTATCAGAATTAGTATTAGTTAACAGACTTCGACATCTGAAGGTCTTTGAGGACTCCAATATCGTCATTCAAAAAGTGATCAAGTGTTGCAAGAAAGATGATCCATGGCTCCCTCTGATCTTGCATAGGATCAAACTGTTAATTTAACAATTTGATAATATAAACTTTTATCATGACATTAAAAGGAAATTAAACGTGGAAGTCGATTTCATGAAAAATCATGGAGTACTATTAAATCCCAAGGAATTGAAGATAAATGATGAGGGAATAAATTAAAACCACTTCCCTACTGTAGAGAAAGCAATTTAAGTTAATGGTTGTTTCAAGGCGCACTAAGCTTGGGAGCAGGGATCAAATGTCATTTTTAATACGAGACCCTTTCAAATCAAGCTTCACATTAATTAAATTGTAGGAGAGGTTTCATATTAACTTGGAGAATTGTGTTTTCATGGCCACCTGGAGCAACGATGTAAGTTTGGAGTTGACACCAAATAGTTGGATCAACAAGGATTTGATAATTGGGGTAATTCAAATGTGTGAAACCATAATCCTTTCTCTAGCGTACCAGTTTGGCGGAGGATAATGATTTAAATCTCAAAGTTTCTGTGTTCATCTCTTAATGGACCCGATGCAAGTGCCTTTGATGAGCGCAATAGCCTTTAATGTGGTGAGCCACTGGAATGCGGTTGAGATGGGAAACTCACCATTATATATGGAGCGCCTTAGGAACTTATTCAATCAAGGAGAATAGGTAGTTCAATTTCTCATTGGTTGAGTCAGCAATTACGGGAAATTCGGGAGGAAATGGAGGCGAGTTGAGGGTGAAGTTGGTGGGGATCTTGGCATCCATATGGCCAAGATTGCAAGGGTGGTGGATTTCTTAATTGCCATGACTTCTCGCAATGCGAAGATGCAATTGACCGAATCCAGAGCAAGTAATGAACTTCTCTCTCGCCAACTGGTGCTGCTGGAGTTAAATTTGGAACGTTTGCAACTGGCCCTTGAGATGATGGAGTTTAGGGTCGAAAACTTAGGGAGGAGGATGGAAGAAATTGGTATGGCGCACAACCAGTGAAATGACGACAACCAAGAGATAGTGATGAATGTGGAGCAGATGGAGGAACATAGCACCAGTGTTGAGGATTTAGGGGAGAGCCACGAGCAACCCATAGTGGATGATGACAAAATCCATGTCGGTCTAGCTAGGGAGGACCTGTAATGTCCTTTAATCTTTTGTCTCGATATATTATGTTGATATGTAGTCTATAACAGAGTTTCTTGGAGAGCTTACGGGAGAAACATTTCTAGTATAATAATATGTAATCTAAAGAAAATATTTAATGTAATAGGGCGAGAATTTTGGAAATCTCATGACACATATTGTAAAAGGTTCTAGCTTCCAAACCAGATTATTATAATACCAAATATACTTGTTCTAATAATAATATACCATATAATAATAATAATCTATCCATCTATCAATATTACCTCTTTTAAAACGTGGAAATTATAAAATTTTTAAAACTATGACTTAAAACAATTTATAATTATAATATATATATATATATATATGATATAATTATAATTATATTAAAAATTAATAATCAAAACAAAAAATATCCATTAAAATAATAATAAATCAATCAATCAAAATTATTATATATATATATTATATTTTCTAATTATTTTTTTTAACGAATAAGACCTTACATATTTACTATATTTATATGGTTCACCTCAGAAAAATATTACACAAAATCTAAAAACCAAAATCAAATATCTCACCTAAATATTTTTATTATCACATAATAATTATTAATTCATTTAAAAAAAAAAAAACAAAACAACTGCGGCCTGAATTTAATTACAACATAAACAAAAACAAAAATCTATTTAATTATAATGAAATCATATCGTTTTTTCAACATTGCAAACAAAATATGCGGCAAAAGATTAATATGGTTATAATATAAAATTTCAAAAATCGGTAATGATAGAAAGATGATTTCCTCAAATATCATTAAAGCCTAAATTCATATTTCCAAATACCAATACATTGGGCGATGATGGAAGAGTGATTCCCCTCAATTATTAAAGTCTAAATTCATGTTAAGCTCAGATTTAACAAACATAGAGTAGATAATTCCCTATTATATATTAACTTTTTTTAATTTAAAAAAAAAAAAAAAAAATACTCATTAACCAATTTGGTCATCCTCAATTTTATTTTATAAAATGGACGTAGACATATATTTAGATTAGTTTAATTTTTTTAAATTTGTTTATAATTATTTAATTTTATTTTTATTTTATTTATTTTATGTTTGATGTATAAGGAAAAGTTTTTTATATTTTTTATTTTTTAATTGTGTTAATAAATTTATTAAATATGGAATAATCACTAGAATTTTAATTTAATTCAATAATTATTAGGCAAATGGTAGAGATTTAATCTCCACACAATATTTTATAATATTCATGATAGTATATAAAAATCAATAATTAGGATGTATCAAAGTAGTTATGTTTTTTTTTACCTTTTTAATTAAAAAGAGTAATTAAGAAAAATGTCATATAAACAAATATCATATAAAGTGAGTTATGTCTTTTGGACATGTAGTATTGATAACTCATTGTATGGCAACAAAGCCTATTTACATATTAAGAAGTTTTATTGAAAAATGAAGGTAGAATCCTGTTCCATGTTTTTTTTAATATATATATGTTTAACCTTATATATTATTCTTTTAATAATAATAATAATAAATTTATAATTTACTTGTTTCCCCTATTAATGGATTTAAATCACATGTTGTAGATGCTTTTGAGAAGCATGTGCAAAATTGGTGGCCATGCCACATTACTGATATGAATATCTGTTACATAACTGTAACTGATATACTGATAATAAATATAATATATAACATGTTTGGAAAAATATACAAAACAAAAACTGATGTTTGTAGAAAATATTTGTCAAAGAAGTGTCATCAAAATATCAAGGCATATTTTCCCCTAGAAGTTGTTGATCATCAAATGGTCGATGGAAGTGTTGGTAGAAATCATGCTCGAACTGCCCATGTATCAACCAATGACCCTGTGGCTGGAGCGCGACCTCCTTGGATAGATGATTGGAAAGCTGGTTCCTTTCCCTATAAATATGTTGACAAGAAATGGAGTCAAACTGAGATTTCAATAATAATACATCGTTCAAAAGGTTCCTCAATGTGTGCACGTGACAAACAAAGCGCTGATTGAACCAATTAATGACAAGTTTTGAATCGCCAAATATCTGAAGATGCCTACATCCTTTCTCTAAAGCAAAGTGAAGAATGTGTCTAAGCGTAATAAGTTCTAAAAAAATTGTTTGTGCCACCTCCTAATCCCATCTGTAATTTGAAATAATGCTCGTCGTTGAGATATAATATAGCACCCCCGCCACATCATGTTTGTTGTGCAAATCCATCAAAATAAGCGCATGGGTTGGATTTTTCGATGTGTTCAACAGAGATGTTTATGTGGGATCATTTTTTGTCATCGTCCGGTAATGAGTTATAAAGTGTAGTGATGTGAGCAAAAACAAGTATCCAGTGAGGGGAGATGCTTTGAAAAATAAGTTTCTTGTTCATCCATATGCACTAGCAAACCAGAAGCGGTATATTCTTGAGTTTGGTGGGGTGTGCCTAATCCCACCATGATTCCCATGCCAATATAATAGTCAGACTAGCCCATATGACATTCAAATTTAAAGATAGTTGTACTTGATTTCACAATGCAGATGTAGAAGGACAATGGATAAATAGGTGGTCAATGTTTTCTTCAGCATTCCGACAAAGTACACACCACGAGGGTCCCTAGAAAGACCGACATTGTAGGTTATCCCTTGTTGGTGCTTTGTTGCGCAAGATGCACCACATGAATAGTTTGGATCTGGGAGGGGGGCTGTAACTTCCAGAGAGGATGCCACCACCATACAATGGAAGGGGGCTTATGCTCAGTATAAATAATGGGATAACCATCCTTTGGAGAGTATGATCCATGTTGTGAGAGTACCCAAATGAGCTCGTCTTCCCTATCCAGAATCCAAACATGTGATTTAGCAAGTGAATTTGTGTAATTGATCCATTTTCATGATGCCAGACCTCTAGAATGCCAAGATGCGTCGCTTATTTCCAAACTTGAGAGAAGATAGTAGTGTTATCTGGATCAATAATGTGGTCTAGAGTAGATATACTAGAGTCCGTCAGATGTTGGATAAGTTTGGGAGGAAGGGAGAAAGCATTCCCGCAACCCGACTAGGGATCCAGATCAATATGTACCTAGCTACTAGAGCCTATTCTCTAGGCCAACCCATCTTGGATGTGAATTGTATAGTTTAGTACTCCTTGCCAAATCAAAGATATATCTGTTCTGTTCCAGTGTCGTCACCGGACCCAATCAATAATGTGGAGTGGACTGATGTACTTCTAATAAACTACCTTGGTCCACAAATTTTTAGCTGTAAGTACCTACCAACCCATTTTTATTGTAAGAGCGTTTGAAAAAGCGACAAGATTTTGCATACCCCATCCTCCCCATTTCTTTGGCAAGGCAATATGATCCCATTTAGCCCATGTATATGTGTAGCCCTCCTTGTTTCCCTTCCAAAGGAATCTACGTCAAATTTGTTAAATTCTAGAGAGTATGCCTCTAGGGATCCATGCCAACGACATCCAATACACAAGTATATCTTCTAATACATGTTTGATAAGGACAAGGCGACCAACTCTAGAGAGCCATCTGTTATGCCAAATATTCAACCTTCTTTCGATTTTTGTCACCAGCCATGTCCAATCAGTAATTTTATATCTGATAAGCTTGATTCAGAAGCCTGGGTATTTAAGACCATATTCAAAAGAGAGAAGAGAGAAGGGGAATCTATGATGTGCATAATGAATTTCATACTACGAGCACCCTACAATAATTAGAGTGGATTTCGAGTGATTACATTCCATACCAATGGCTTATCACTGATAGATCCATTCATAAATACGAGGACGTCATCCACGAATAGGAGTTGTGAAAGGACACAGATGTTTGCAATTTTGATTCCCTTTAATCTCCCATTCTGCTTTTCCTCATCAATTAATTGACTCAAGCCTTCCATAACCAATAGAAAAATAAGGGGAGAAAGGGAATAGTCTCTCTTGAGACCATGCTCAACATGAAAGAAAGAAGAGGTTGATCCATTAATGAGAATGTTGTATGACACATTAGAAATGCAACACATAATCCAATTAATGACAGATATAGGGAAGCTCAAATGTGTCAAATAGCATCTACAAGTATAACCAACTGGGTTTGTCAAAGGCCTTAGATAGGTCAATATTGAGAATCATACCCTTCAAGTTATTAATTTTAATAGAATGAATTCCCTCCCGAGTAATGCCAATGGCTTCATGAGTCTGACAATCGTTCAGGAAAGAAAATTGTTCGAGGGAGATATGGTGGGATATCATAGGTTTAAGATGGTTAGAAATAATTTTGGAAATAATCTTATAAATGCAGTTGCAAAGAAAGATAGGTTTGAAATCCTTGAAAGTTCGAGGTGATTCAGACTTAGGGATAAGGGCAAGGAAAGTTGAGTTAAATGCATCATACATCTAGCCACTAGTTCTACATTCTTCAATAACACGAAGAAGATCATGTCCAAGCAATTCATAGAAAGAGAGATAAAACTCCACCGGCCATCCATTCGGTCCCGGGCTCTTATCCTTCTTGAACCATTTGAATACACCCTCCAATTCCCCCATCGACACAGGCTTGGAGAGGCCTTCAACTATATTAGGATCTACAAATCTCAGAAATAAAGTAACAACTTTGATCACTTACGCCAATGTAGCTTCCTATAAGGCTTTGAATAATTGACCAAAGTGGGAGGTTCGAGTGCGGTAAGTTGATTAAAATAATGCACCTTTTGACCAACCTAATTTTCTAGGTTCCATATGGTGTTGATGGCCTTGCATCCTCTAGCAAATTGTTGGTAAAACTTGCTATTTTCGTCTCCAACTTGTAACCAAATGGATCAACTCTTGAGCCACCAGATCTCTTCTCTGTCTTTGAGAATTTTGAGTCTATCAACTTCAAGTTTAATGACACGGCCTTTGGATTCAGTGGTGTCAAATCCTCCTCCACTTTCTTCTTCCAATCTTGTTAATTCCTCCTCAATCAATCTGAGGTTTTTGTCATCCTTCTTTGTTATGCAACCAACTCACAAAATAGAAGAATGAGATAGATCAACGACTTCAAAAGTAGCCTCTTCGAGGGGGAAACCTCTTTTAAATTACACAAATGAAAAATTCTTGGATGATACAAATGACAAAACCTCCTTTCCATATATAGGATTCTAAGGGTTCACAATATAATCAGAGTCAACATAACAATAATAATATAAAGGCACAACAATAACAATAAGGGGCTATAATGACAATAATAATAAAGGAATACACTAGTATTATAGGGACCTAACATGCCCCTCTCCTTCAAAAAAATTTTGTCCTCAACGCTTGAATAGTTCTGGATGATTTTGTATAAATTTTCATCCTCCCATGTGAAATCTTCATCTAGTAAGTTCTTCCACTTGATGAGATACAATGAAATTGATCAATTTTTTAGCCGTCAAGTTCTTGTTTCAATGACTGCTTCAGGTTCCAATGTGATTTTTCCTTCCTTGTCAAGTTCTAGAAATATTGTTTAAACTAGGAGCTTGTCACCTATAACCTTCTTTAAGCATGAAACATGGAAAACTGGGTGCACTCGAGAAGATGCAGGAAGTCCAATTTTGTATGCCATAGTACCAATATTTTGCAACACCTTGTACAAACCATAATACTTTGGTGATAATTTATTATCCTTCTTAGCTTGCTTGAGGGACATTTGTTTGTATGGTTGTAGTCATAGAATTACCCAGTCACCTACATCAAAACTTCTTTTGTTGCAATGTCGATCTGCTTGTTGTTTCATTCTATTTTGCGCCAAAGTCAGGTTATCCTTTAAGAGTTGGAGAAATTTTTGTTGATGCCCGATGTGATCTTCCACTGCTTGAACCTTAGAATTTTCTCTTAAATATGATGTGATGGATGGTGGATGATATCCATAAAGTGCCATAAATGGGGTTATTTTTGCAGTAGTATGGAAGGAAGTGGTATACCACCATTCAACCAGAGGCAACCATTTGACCCATTGTGTCTATTTATTAGATACAAAGCAATGAAGATATCCTTCCAAACATTTGTTCATTATCTCAGTTGTCCCATTAGATTGAGGATGATAAGTTGATCTATGAGTTAACTGATTACCCAGACAAGAAAATAATTTTGTCCAAAAATTTCCAATGAAAATAGGATCTTTGTCACTTACAATAATCTTCGGCTTTCCATGTAGATTTTGAATTGTTTCCATAAATGCGGTAGCAACTGTACTAGCTTTAAATGGATGAGAACATGCATAAAAGTGTGCATACTTGGTAAGTCTATCAACTACTTCCATGATGACACTCTTTCCTTTGGACTTGGGTAAACTTGTGATAAAATCCATTGAAACTTCCTCCAAACATTGACTTGGAATGGATAAAGGTAGCAATAGACATGGGGTCTTAATTGTCTCAACTTTATTTTGTTGGCAAACCAAACATTCCGCCACAAAATTTTGAGTATCAGATTTAAGGCCATCCCAAAATATTCCTTCTTAACCCTGTGGTAATTTTTTAAAAATCTTGAATGCCCTCCTAAGGGACAGATGTGCAATTCCAGAAGAATATTTTGTTTGATTTGGTAATTCTTATAGAGGTAGAAGCGATATTTGTACCATAATGAATCATTTTTCCAGCTAAATGTATCAGATGTACTGGGACCATGTTGCAACTTTTGAATGAGTTCCCACACTTCTTCGTCATTCTTCCATTCATTTGTTGCTTTGTTTATCCAATCTGGTTGAATAATAGAAATGGCACAAAGCAATGCTTTCACATCTTCATCCTCTCTTGAGAGTGCATCTGCAACAACATTTTGCTTCCCTTTTTTTTAGATGATTTCAAATTCATAACCCAACATATTTGTGACCCATTTTTGTTGCTCTTTTGAAGATAATATTTGTTCTAAAAAGTATTTAAGATTATCATGATCCCATTTTATCTTGAAGTGCCTTCCCAATAGGTAAGGTTGCCATTTCTTACGTGCATGTAGTATTGCCAACATTGCCTTCTCATAAATAGCTTTGTGTAAATACTTTCCTTTGATTGGACAGCTTTCAAAAGCAATGGGTCTTTCTTCTTGCATTAAAACAACACTAATTCCATTTCCTAAGGCAACACATTCCACAATAAAGGTTTTGTGAAGTCTGACATAGCTAAGACCGGTGCTTGGCATATTTCTTCTTTAAGATGTTCAAAGGCTTTCGTTGCTTCTAGAGTCCAAGAAAATGCATATTTCTTCAGTCATGTTGTTATAGGTGCTGCTATTCTCCCATAATTCTTAACAAACTTGCGATAATACCCTATCAACCTGAGAAATCCGCGCAAATGCTTTATGGATGTGGGATTTTCCATTCCTTAATGGATTTAATTTTGCTAGGGTCTAACTTAACACCTTCATGAGATACAATATGACCCAAATATTCCACCTCTTGTACTCCAAAGAAACATTTGGAGTTTTTTTTGCATATAATTGTTTCTCCTCCAATAGTTTGAGAACTCTATCAACACGTTGAACATGATCCTTCTAAGACTTGTTGTAGATTAACATATCATTAAAAAATACTAACACAAATTTTCTAAGGAAGGATCTGAAAATGAAATTCATCAAACCTTGAAATGTGGAAGGTGCATTGGTAAGGCCAAAAATCATGACCAAAAATTCATAATGACCCTCATGAGTTATAAATGTTGTTTTCAAAATGTCTTCAGTCTTCATTATGATTTGATGATATCTTGAATGAAAGTCCAACTTGGTGAAGTAAATTGCTCCATGTAATTCATCCAATAATTCATCAATGATATGAATGGGAAATTTATCTTTAATAATGAGCTTGTTGAGCTCCCTATAATCCGAACACATCACCATGATCCATCCTTATTGTACACCAATACTAATGGAGTAGAGAAAGAACTTTGACTAGGTTCAATTATTCCAACCTCTATCATTTCTGCAACCATATGTTCAATTTCACTCTTTTGGGCATAGGGATATTTGTAAAGCCTAATGTTTGGAGGAACACTTTCTGGAATCAAATGAATAGCATGATCATGATCATCAATAGATGGGAGGCCTTTCGGAGTCTCTTGGAATGATTGTCCAAGATTTTTGGGGGATATGGAGAAATAGATGATTTCAATGTGGGAACCTCTAGCGAGCATAATTGTGAAATTACACCACGTTGTTCTTTCTTTAGAGGATTTGTCATGCTATTAGAGATTATTATCTTTCCCGTTTTCCCTGTGATACCCCTTAGTTCAACTTCCTTTCCTTTTGAAAAAAATAAATAAATAAATAAAAATCAAGAAAGGTTCTTGAAAATTAAAAGCTATCATACCCAAATATTGTAGCCATTGGGCTCCTAGTACAACATCAACACCACCCATTGGAATGGAAAGCATTGGACTATTCAACACAGATTCTCCCATGGATAACTTGATATTATGGCACTTTCCAAAGCAATTTATGGTTCCTCCATTTGCAACCATCACTTGACACTTTGGTGTTGGATATAGGAAGCAATTCAATTCCTTCGCTATCTTACAATGAATAAATTATGGGTACTACCCAAATCAATCAACACTATTACCTTTTTCTTCTTGATATGTCCATTATCTTGATAGTCTGTTCCTAGTGTGTATCCTCTGCTTTTGATGTTTCTTGTTCCTTTTCTTCTTCTTCTTCACAATCTCTGTAAAATAATTTCTTTTGGTGTATTTTCTATCACAATGGTAACAAATCCCTTTTGCTCTTTTTTCTTCCAATTATTGTGGTGTCAACTTTGTATGTTGTGGAAGGCTAAGGGAAAAAAACACTTCCATATTTATAGTTGCGATTGGTAGGCTTCCTTTTTTCCATAATTTTTCCTTCAATTTTTCTTGCCAACCTAAATACCTTCTCCAATGAATCAAGTTCCCAAAGGCGAACCTCATATTGGATGTTATACTTTAAAGTACATATGAACACATCAATCCTATGGTCCTCTAGAATATCATTTACCCTTTTATTCAATTTTTGGAAGTCCTCAATGTGCTCCACCATTGAACCCTTTTGTTTGAGATTTATCAATTGGCTAAAAAAGATGTGGTTTTATGTATCCTCATAATGTACTATCATTTCTTCCGTAAAAATTTCCCAAGTGAAAATTTGTTTATGAGAGAAAATCCATCGATACCATAAAAACTTATTGGGTTTCAAATATAAAGTCGCAATGCATACCTTTTGTGTGTTTTTCACATTATGGAAATCGAAATATTGTTCCATTTGTAGTATTCGTGTTACGGGATCCTTTCCTTCAAACTTCCTCATATTGATATTTGGAACATGGTGGGTCTTCAATCCAACGTTAGAGTCTATGAAATCATGACTAACATTTCTTTTGTTCTCCTCATGACCTTCCTCTAATACCTTTTTGCCATAAGGAAGCATTTCTTATAACAACTTTGCCAAACCTCCTTTCAAACCTTCAATGTCTTTCTTCAAATCTTCAATGTTTACTTCTAAAACATCCATCTTAGCTTCCATGTCATCCATCTTAACTTCCACATATTTCTTTAAACCATCCATCTTACCTTCCATGTCATCCATCTTAACTTCCACATATTTCTTTAAACCATCCATCTTAGCTTTTGTTACCTTTTGTGAGAGTGAAATTTGTTGTACTTGGTCTTGTAATTTTGATATTCATTTTGCATTTCTTCATCTTCTTCATGAGTCATGCTAGAGCTTTCAAGTTATTTACTAGGTGTTTCCATTTTCTTTTTAGGGGCATCAATTAATGATAAATATGATTCATTATGCCCTTTGAGTCACTTCAAACAAATTTTTCAAACCAAACTTATGCAAATTTTTTTAAAATACTACACACATTTTTTCTCTTTGTAGGAGCTCGATATTGAATCTGTTGTATATCTATAATTTAGGATCTATAAGGTCTTAAATTTCGTCTTGTGATAGCCCTTTGTGTCCTCTTTCCAACCCCACAAGTCTGATCCAGATTGGATTCTTCAAGAAAGAGTTATGTCAAATCTCCCACGATCACCTTATTATAAATTGGTTCAGTAGAGCAAACTTATACGAAGTTCTACGTGTCATTGTTTCGACCTTCGAACCTAAAAAAGATACACAGAAAATTATAGTAAGTCTCTTTATGTAACTGTTTGCGAAATTTCAATTTGATGATCAGAGAAACAATTATGGCGATTTTCCCAAGGTGACCTGTTTGAGAACAAATTCGGGAGCCTGCAAAACCCCTAACTTCCTTAGTTCATATCTCTGAAAATATAACGAGACAAGATCTAAAATTCAGTCCCAAGGTTCATCACGATTTCGGCTCAAATGGGTATTAATTTCAGCTTTTGAAGCTTCGTAGAAAGAAAGTTATAGCGAAAATTCCCCGATGACTTGTTTGAAGCAGCGAAACCATAAAATCCAAAGCTCTGATACCAATAGTTATGCAACCAACTCACAAAATAGAAGAATGAGATAGATCAACAACTTCAAAAGTAACCTCTTCGAAGGGGGAACCTCCTTTACATTACACAAATGAAAAATTCTTGGATGATACAAATGACAAGGCCTCCTTTTTATATATAGGAGTTTAAGGGGTCACAATATAATTAGAGCCGCCAAAACAATACTAATGTAAGGGCACAACAATAACAATAATGGGATTCTATGGGGCACAATAATAAAAATATGGGGACAAATTTGACACAAAAATAACAATAAGGGGCTACAATGACAATAATAATAAGGGAATACACTAGTATCATAGGGACCTAACATTCTTCCTCTTGTCCTTGGCCCATTCAATCGTCTTCCTTTTAAGACAAGTAAATTTTGATGCAAAGCATTTTGTCGTTGATTACCTAGGAACCAGAGGGTGAGTTTGCCAAAAGTCTGTAACCAATTGTAAATATGCCTAATCTTTAAGCCAGGTCGAATTGAACTTGAAAGGGGCCTTTGGCTTGCAAGGCACACCAGCAAACTCTAAATAAATTGGGGAATGGTCTTATATGCCACCTGATTCAACCCATTGTATGAATAGGGAGAGATTGTCAAGTAGAATATCTTTTTATAAGGATTCGATCCAATCGCCTAGCAAGCATGGCATCCCCAATTCTCCTATTGCACTCGGTAGGTTGTGGGCGAGCCATGGGAATTGTTAAACACACATGGGAGCAAGAACAATATGAATGATAAATCATGAGAGTACCATTTTTATTAACAAGTGATATACATTTATAGTACATTATGTGACCGTTGGGTTTCACATCCCAAGGTCTCTTGGACTCCTTTTGTCCATTCGGCTTCCACACTAACCCATTGAGGATTAGTTGTCCAACATTCCCCCCCTTAATCCGAAGGGTTATGTATGAGTCCAAGAAGAGAGTTGTAATACAAAATGTGCAAAAATGCATGGCAGCACTAGGCTGAATGTACTCTCTGAAATGTTGGTATAAAGGGGGGTGGTTTAAGGATGACCACCAACACTAGAATGCTTATGGAATTCCCGGAACTCTTCCAAACTTGCAAGAAGCTGAAGTCTTCTGCTAGAGAAAGTGCTCCTATTGTTTTGAAGAGGGAAACCTTCAACCAATAAAGGGAGGTCTCAACCCGCATAAAAGGGAGAACTTCAACCTGAAAAGGGAAGTCTCAACCTGTGATGGTTTAAGGATGACCGACAACTTTGGAATGCTTAATGCAATTCCTGGAACTCTTCCAAAACTGGCAAGAAGCTGGAGTCTTCTACTATAGGAAGTGTCCCCAATTTTGTTCCTGGCTGGCAAGAAGTTGAAGTCTTCTGCTAGAGGAAGTGTCCCAGATTTCCAACTAAAGGCATGTTCACAGGCATCTTTGTCTTTGGCTACAACTCTGAAACTGGTGTGGCAGGTTGTGGCTCAGGCTCGCTTGATGTGGCTTTGAAGCTTGTAGATGACCATCATTCCCCCCCGTCATATACAAGGTGAGATGATGGAGAAAACTCAGCTGCAAGACTTCTCAATACTCTGGAGCAAGTTCTGACATGTGTTTGGAATATCTTCTTGGTTGTTGATACCTATTGCCAAGAAGCAATCCATCCAAGATGAATCTTTGTTCTTGCAGGACGTTTGTTTCTGAAGCATCTGCGTGAAGGATGGCTAGTTTTATGATAGTGCTTACATGGATGAAGATCAAAACAGTGATCTTTCAGATGGCCAACTCGGTCACAGTGTTGGAATTTCACAATTTGTTGTTGTTGTTGTTGTGGAAGAGGGGCAGAATCTAGAAGAGCTGACAATGAACTGTCATGAGGAGCAGGTGAACTGTCAATCCAGCACTCTGAAACTGAATGGGCTTTGAGTAGTCTGGAATATGAAAGGACAAGTCCTTGTCATATCCAAGACCAGTTCTATGCTTGTTGTGGACAAGCTGTTCCCAAGGTCTGGTGATGGGCTTGGGAAGTGCAGACTGAGTTTCTGCATCTGCATGTACAACGCTACTTTATTTGAATAAACTGTAACATTATTGACTTGCTGCTGATGGGTGGTTGTCTCAATGTTCTGAACAAAAACAGGTTCAGAATGATGTCTATTTTGATGTAGCTCTTCTTGTTGTAGCTGTGATTCAAGCTGCAAAAAGTCAATCTTTTCCTGTGCATTTTGTAGACATGTCTGAATTTCTTAGAGAGATCCTTTGCTGATTTGTAATGTGTCACTAACAGTAAATTGTATAAGAGTTTTCATGAACTCTAATACTTCACTGATTCTGGCCATTTTTCTTCAATGCCAAATTTACACCTTAAAAACTAATCACAATTATTACTTAATGCAGAAAAGTAATATCCACTTACAGTACACGGCAATATCTTGTATAAATGTGTAGAAAATGAATCAAGGAATCAAGGCATATATATGTAGACAGAAACTATAATGGGTTTTAAATACAGTTCCACAACTGGGGCAGCAACAACTGCAAACTTTCTTGGATCCTTCAAATACTCCTTCACTAAATGATGGCTATAAAAACTTCACAATTATAACACAATTCTCTGATCTTGCCACTTTCTTGAAAGAAAACAATAGTCCACTTCAACTTTATGTAATAATTGCATGAAGATATTTGTAGTGATGTATGCTGCTACCAGAGGTGCCACTCTACAACTAGTTCATGATTTGCTATAGGACAAGTCCACGTCCCTTTATCAATAATCCCTTTGACTCCAAATGAACTACGGACAAACAATGTCTTCTTTTCTTCAACTTGAGATCTTGATCAATTTTCCCAAAGTTACCAGCGATCCCAAGCCTATGAAGGACTAGAAACTTGGAGCAACTATAGCTATAGTGATAGCTCGTGTCTCTGCCCTGTGTAGATTCCCTTACCAAAATTTAAATGATTTTCTGAGATCTGTCGTTCAGTGCTTCTTGGGATGAATGCATGGACTTTCTTCAACATTTTCATGACCAACATTGGCTTTGTTGTTTTGATGATTAAATGTGCATAACTAAATTTCTTTCAACCCCAACGCTTTCGCTTTTGAAGAAAATCGGTATGTTAATTAAGGTAGAAATATTTGACCATTCCAATGACTCAGTGATGAAAATAAAACAACATGTAAACGACGGTTCAATGCACATAAGAGTTGTATGCAACCATACCATTCAACACAGTCCTTGAAAATTTGTTCGATGTATACCACGGCCAGCCAACCTCAAAGGCTTCATGAACCTTTGAATTTTTTTTCAGGTGGGAAACCCAAAGACACATGATGGCTATGACTGGCAAGGTAGCATGGATCACGCGTGGAGTCATGGAATCATATCAGACGAGACTCACCATATCATCGCATCCAACTGCGATTTCTTCAGTGGCAAACCATGGAGCAACCTCAAATGTAAAACAGCGGTAGACGAAACGCTGAGCAATTAAAAGAGATGATATGTATAGTCTATACACACCCAAGTGCTTGGCAAATGTCATAGTTGGGCAAAAGTCGAGAAGAAAATTAATGGCAGGATCATATGATCCCTGTCTTGATAACTATGCAATCGTTTATTATAACAATCCGGATGTTCAAAGAGCATTGCATGCCACAATTGGCGGAGATCTCACAAAATGGTTCCCATGCAATAATACCATCTTTAACAACTGGAAGGATGCCTTATTATCTGTGCTGCCCATATATCAAAAACTCATAAGAGTAGGCCTTCGTATATGGGTATACAGTGGGGATACTGATGGCTTTCAGATCAGATTTCATTTCACAATCAAATTTCAACCAAACAAATGCCCTATGCGTTAAGATTGAGTCTGGCAATTTAATACGATCATATATCATTTACATGCATTATAACTTTATGCAACCACCATCATATCTTACCCATTTGAATCAATCTCTGGACTGTGCCTTCTGTGTCATTATTTCTGCACCAAATATTAAAAATGCGCCTTTTCCCAATCTCTCCTTATTCAAACTCGCAACACGCATTATCAACTCAGCATTCAACGCTATCATACATTGAATTCTCCAGTGCTTATTGTTCTGACTTCTCACAATAGCCCTTCAAAAATTCAACACTTTGCTGGACTCCACAAAACTTGTGACTATACGCTGGACCATTCGTTGGACCATTCAACGCATTCAAATGTAGTTCAATACCATATACAAAAAGCGGTGTATACCATTCAATAAAACCGCAGATAAATACCATATACAAAAGCGGTGTATACCATTCAATAAAATTGCAGCTACCATTCAAACGCACAGGCATATACCAAAGTCGTTTTAACGCATATACCAAAGCCAGTTTAAAATACCATTCAACGTATACCATTCAGGTTCAACGCATATACAAATTCTGATACAAACTCATTCAATAAACCAAACGTCGATACCACTAGACAGCATTACCAAATGCATTCAACTTCGAACATAAAGCATTCATTCAACATCGTTAACATTCAAAAACCATACGCATACCATTCAACTTCGAACCATACACATACCAAGAACTGGACCTTCATCGATGGTGGCATATCTCTGCAGTGGCACCGTCACACCTCAGCGCTAAAACAGGAAATGATAGTATGGACAGATGTGCAATGCTGGCAGAGGTAGGTTATTTCAGGTCTAAGGGGAATAAGGCAGAGTCAGAGGTCAAGTAACGCAGAACTGACATATATATAGAGACCACAAAACAAGTGGCTCAAATTGGAGCAGGACCAGCAATCGCCAGCTCTGATACCATGTTAAACACACATGGGAGCAAGAACAATATGAATGATAAATCATGAGAGTACCATTTTTATTAACAAGAGATATACATTTATAGTACATTATGTGACCGTTGGGTTTCACATCCCAAGGTCTCTTGGACTCCTTTTGTCCATTCGGCTTCCACACTAACCCATTGAGGATTAGGTGTCCAACAGGAATGTCAATAAGGTGGTGAGTATCCAATAGGTAGTTGAAAGTCTATGATAATGGATCAGTCTGTGCATAATTCCCTCAAGATTCTGCATGTCCAATCAAGAAATTAAGATCACCCCCATGTATGATATTGTGGATTTGCATTTATGATGAGGTCAAGATATTTTCCCAGTAAGCCTCTCGACTTTTACAGGGACCATATATATTAATCATCTTGAAATCCATCCCAAGCTCTTCAGAGAAAACATTGGCCCCTAATACGCCTTCCCTCTTCCCACACCCCAATATGTTAATGAGTTAAATGACCTTGGAATTATAACCAATGGAAATTCCCCCCTTGAGCAGGCACGAGCATATAGGGCATGAAAGTGCCATCCAAGCACCAATGCTTCCAAAGTGGGGATAATAGAATCACAGACACCAAGAGTGTCATGTAAATAAACGAAATCCACCTTCTCTATACCCAAGAGCCTCCGAAGTGCTAGTTTTTTTGCAGGACTAACCAACTTGCAGCAATTGAAGGAGAGCCACTTCATAGGGGAACCGAATGCGAGGCATGTCTTGCTCTAAGGACCCCATCTGATCCAAATTTAAACAGGAACACAATAAAGTACATAAATAACCATAAATACATAAATGTAGCAGAAACAATACTTCATTTCATTAATGTAAAATACTAAAATATGCTTATAAACAGAAATGGAAATAAACTAGCTAGGGCGATGGTAGCTTATCTCTGAGAAGAGATGTGGCGGATACATGCCTATGAACTGTGTTACAATGAGGCTCAAAGACCTATTTATTGTTGAGAAACAATGGAAAACCCCAAACATCCAAAAACCTAACCCTAGGAGATGAAGCGCCAAACTATGGGCCCTGTTTGGGTAAATTGGTATATCAACTTCCCGGGGTTGTAACTTTGGCATATGATCTCTGTTTGATGCGCACAATACCTAGTTAGAAAGATATATCTGAGGACTACAACTTTTGAGTGAGTAACATTAATATATAACCTATATTGCTCCTATTTTTCCCAAAAAAACGTCATTTAGGGCCTCAAAATAGCTCCAGAAGTTCAGGACCCAAAAAACTGCCAAAAATAGTAAATTGTACTACAAATAAGGAAACTGAAAAATTGAGAGAGACAGTTGTGGGGGTCCAAGTGGGATAGGTGGGTGGCCACCAACATCCACCTAGATCATTCCCCCCTCCTTAGGAATCAATGGTCCCTATTGCGTTGAGTGCCTCCATGAGATGGGGAAACTTCCACTGAAATTAGTCCCTGGTGAGTTGTTCTGCAATTTTTGATGTGTCAGTGATGGTGGGAAGCATGGTTGAGAGCGGTCCACATTGAACACTCAGTGCAAGCCAACGAATGGGGGAATGTTGTGCTCCAAAGCATTGTTTCCCACAGCCTTGGTAATGGTGTAAGGACCATGTCGGAGTTGTTTGAGCTTCGAATGGGCTCTTGTAAGGCGTTCGTTCTGCAGATGTAACCAAACTTTTTTTCCCACCTGAAACTTGTGTGCCACCCGATGTTCATCATGTTGCTGCTTGTACTTGGCATTTTTGACAATGGAGTGGCAATAGATCGGCTCGTTGGGTAGAGGTGCTTTGGGAGTCAGATCGAATGAATGCTTGACCTAACAGTGCAATGGTACCCCTGTGGGTGAGGAGAAGATGTCCTTGTCTTCTTTCATGACCGTGTCCACCTACTTTAGATGTGTGGAGGAACCCTTCCTGAGGGCCATGGATGTGGCTACGATCTTCCCCGGACTTTGAGAGCAAACCAGACATAAAATAAATTTCCTAGTCTAGGAGATGATCTTACTGCCTTTCTTAGCAGAGATCAAAGAAGTGGCGGTAGGTGGGGCTACCTCGGGTATCCTAAATAATGAATTACCCAATGAAATAATAACAGCCCAAGGCCTTGAATCATACACAGCTTGTCGCCTCCACAAGTATGGTTGGCCTAATAATACATCACAAACATCAAGAGGTGCAACATCACACAATACCTCATCTGTGAAGGGCTTGATGTTGTAGCGAAGGCGCACTACTTGCGAACTTGGAGATCTCGTCCTTCATGAAGCCACTTGATATTGTATGGCTGCGGGTGTGGTGTATTCAGTAGGCTCAACTACTTCATGACCTCTACAGAAATGAGGTTCTTTTGGCTGCCACTGTTGACAATGAATTGCAGCGAAGAACCCTTCACCCACATTTGTGAGTGGAAGAGATGTTCCCCCTCCTATGGATCTTCAGGCTCATTCTTCCAGATCTTGGTAGTGGCAACAGTGGCACTGGGCTCCGCGTCAATGATCTGCTTCCCTTTGCCATTCCCCTTGTCGAGCTTTGACTCAGGGTTGAAACATGCATCTGATTCTTAAGCCTTCAACCCGGCCACCAGCGACTACTTGGTCCGACACTCACTTGTGTTGTGAGTGGGGCTCTTATGGAACTCACACCACTTTCTTATGTCCTTCTTTGACTTTGTGATGTTGTTCTTTTCTTGCGGCTTCGATGGGTTGTCTTGGCTCACCCCGCCTTGGCTTTGTCCTTTGTTCTTCAGATTTGCAGATCCAAAGTCTCGCTTCTTTTGTTTAAACTTTTGCTCGATCTTAACAACGTACCAGTACGTCATGCTGAGCGAGGAGATGTCCAGGAACTCCATCTCGTCCTGAATGTACCTGTGTAGGCAGTCACGGTACTTGAGTACCAAATGCAGCTCAAAATCCTTGATACCCAACTTTGTGTGAAGGGTATGAAAAATAGTTGTGAAATTTGGCATATCTTGGTCCCTTCCTTGCCGCAGCATGGTCCACTTTATGTATTTCTCCTCATAACTCTTGATAGGGTAGTATTGCTCCTTGATGGCATCCCAGAATGCATTCCAAGTGGGTGCGCTAAAAATAGTGAGCCCATACTTTCATCCTTCTGCTCACAGTAAGTTTCCCACCAGTCCTTGATGTGGGGGCTGCTTCAAGAAGAGTGAAAGTAATCTTTTCCTGGATGGAAAAATCATGAACAGAAAAATACCCTTCTAGCATATTTAACCATTTATCTACGACATATGCATCTATCTAACCCTTGAATATGGGGATTTCAAAGTTAACTTGTACCTTAAGGGGTGTGGCGTTTCCGAAGTAGCTGTTGGAAGTAGATGCGTTGCCCATGGGTAGTCCTCGTCTTTCTTTTCATCAGCCATGGGAGGCTGTCGAGATTTGCAAAGCTGATCTTGCAAGGGTTCAACTAGATCGAGCCCTAGCTCCTTATATCTCGACCTTGTTGGGGACATGCAATGAAAAATAGAGAAAGAGCAGATCGCTCTAATACCACTAATCCGAATTTAAACAACAACACAATAAAGTACAGAAATAATCATAAATACAGAGATGCAATAGAAATAATATTTCATTTCATTAATCTAAAATACTGAAATATGCTTGCAAACAGAAATGGAAATAAACTAGTTAGGGCGATGGTAGCTTATCTCTGAAAAGAGATGTGGCGGCTACATGTCTTTGAACTGTGTTACAATGAGGTTTGAAGGCTGACTTATTTTTGAGAAACAATGGAGAACCCTAAACATACAAAAACCTAACCCTAGGAGATGAAGCACCAAACTATGGGCCCCGTTTGGGTAAATTGGTACATCAACTTCCCAGGGTCATAACTTTGGCATACAATCTTCGTTCGACATGTACAATACCTCGTTAGAAAGATCTATTTGAGAAATACAATTTTTGAGTGAGAAGCATTGGTCTATGCCCCATATTGCTCCCGGTTTTCCCAAAAAACGTCATTTAAGGCCTCAAACAACTCCGAAAGTTGAGGATCTGAAAAAAACTGCCATAAATAATTTTGCTACAAATAAGGAAACTGAAAAACTAACAGAGACAGTTGTGGGGGTCTAAGTGGGATAGGTGGGTGACCACCAACATCCACCTGGATCATTCCTCCCCCCTTAGGAAGCAATGGTACCCATTGCATTGAGTGCCTCCATGAGATGGGGATACTTCTGCTGGACTTGGTCCCTAGTGAGTTGTTCTGCAATTTCTGATGTGTCCAATAATGGTGGGAATCATGGCCGAGAGCAGTCCACATTGAACACTCGATGCAAGCCAAGGAATGGAGGAATGTTGTGCTCCAAAGCGTTGTTTCCCACAACCTTGGTAATGGTGTAAGGACCATGTTGGAGTGGTCTGAGCTTCGGATGGGCTCTTGTAAGGCATTCTTTCTGCATATGCAACCAGACTTTGTCGCCCACCTGAAAGTTGTGTGGCACCCAATGTCGATCATGTCGCTGCTTGTACTTGGGATTTTCCACAATGGAGTGGCGATAGATCAGCTCGTTGGGTAGAGGTACACCAAGAGTTAGATCGAATGAATGCTTGACCTGATAGTGCAACGATACCCCTGTGGGTGAGGAGAAGATGTCCCTGTCTTCTTTCATGACTATATCCACCTGCTTCTACTGTGTGGAGGAACCCTTCCCGAGGGCCATGGATGTGGTTACAATCTTCCCCTTACTTTGAGAGTGAACCAAACATAAAATAAATTTCCTAGTTTGGGAGATGATCTTACTACCTTTCTTAGCAGAGATCAAAGAAGTGGCAGTAGGTCCGGTATCCTGTCTAATGAATTACCCAAAGAAATAATAACAGCGCGAGGCCTTGACTCATAAAAAGCATGTCACCTCCACAAGCATGGTTGGCCTAATAATACACCACAAACATCAAGAAGTGCAACATCACACAATACCTAATCTGTGAAGGGCTTGATGTTGTAGGGAAGGCGGCACTGTTGGCAAACTCGGAGATCTCGTCCTTCATGAAGCCACCCGATATTGTATATCTTCGGGTGTGGTGTAGTCGGTAGGCTCAACCACTTCATGACCTCTATGGAAATGAGGTTCTTTTGGCTACCACTGTCAATAATGAATTGTAGCGTCGAACCTTTCACCCACATTTGTGAGTGGAAAATATGCTCCCCCTCCTCTGGATCTTCGAGCTAATTCTTCTAGATCTTGGCGATGGAAACAGTGGCACTAGGCTCTGCGTCAATGATTTGCTTCCCTTTGCCATTCCCCTTGTCGGGTTTTGACTCAAGGTCGGAACATGCATCTGATTCGGAATCCTTCAACTTGACCACCAGCCACTGCTTGGTCGGACACTCACTTGTGTTGTGAGTGGGGCTCTTATGGAACTCACACCACTTTCTTGTGTCCTTCTTTGACTTTGTGGTGTTGTTCTTTTCTTGTGGCTTCGACAAGTTGTCTTGGGTCACCCTACCTTGGCTTTGTCCTTTGTTCTTCGGATTCACATATCCAAAATCTCGCTTCCTTTGTTTAAACTTTTACTTGACCTTGACAGTGTATTGGTATGTCATGCTGAGCAAGGATATGTCCAAGAACTCCATCTCATCCTATATATACCTATGTAGGCAATCACAGTATTTGAGTACCAAATGTAGCTCAAAATCCTTGATACCCAACTTTGTGTGAAGGGTATCAAAAATATTTGTGAACTCTGGCACATCTTGGTCCTTTCATTGTCGTAGCCTGGTCCACTTGATGTATTTGTCCTCATAGCTCTTGACAGGGTAGTATTGCTCCTTGATGGCATCCTGAAATGCATTCCAAGTGGGTGCGCTGAAAACAGCGAGCCCGTACTTTCATCCTTCTGCTCACAGTAGGTTTCCCACCAATCCTTGACATGGGGGCTGCTTTGAAAAGAGCAAAAGTAATCTTTTCCCGGCTAGAAAGATCATGAACAGAGAAATACCCTTCTAGCAGATTTAACCATTTATCTATGACATATGTATTTATCTGACCCTCGAATATGGGGATTTCAAAGTTAACTTGTACCTTAAAGGGTGTGGCATTTCCAGAGTAGTTGGTGGAAGTAGATGTGTTGCCCATGGGTAGCCGTTGAAGGCTCTGAGCAAAGTTTTCCATCATCGCGTTCCTTTGTCACTTGAGGGCTTCTTCGAGCAATATTTTTATAGGATCTCCTGCCCCCTCGTCTTTCTTTTCATCCGCCATGGGAGGCCGTCGGGATTTGCGACGCTGATCTTGCAAGGGTTCAACTAGATCGAGCCCTATCTCCTTATATCCTGACCTCGTTGGGGACATGCAAAAAAAAACAAAGAAAGAGCAGACCACTCTGATACCACTAATCCATATTTAAATAGGAACACAATAAAGCACATAAATAACCATAAATACAGAGATGCATAAAAAATAATACTTTATTTCATTAATGTAAAATATTGAAATATGCTTACAAACAGAAATGGAAATAAACCAATTAGGGCGATGGTAGCTTATCTCTGAGAAGTGATGTGGCAGCTACATGCCTTTGAATTGTGTTACAATGAGTATTAAAGGTCTAATTATTGTTGAGAAACCATGGAAAACCTTAAACATCCAAAAACCTAACCCTAGGAGATGAAGCGCCAAACTATGGGCTCCGTTTGGGTAAATTGGTACATCAACTTCCCGGGGTCGTAACTTTGGCATATAATCTCCATTTGACGCACACAATACCTCGTTAGAAAGATCTATCTGAACACTACTAATTTTGAGTGAGCAACATCAATTCGCAATTTCTGTTGCTCCTGGTTTTCCAAAAAAAAAAAAAAAAGTCGTTTAGGGCCTCAAAACAGCTCCATAAGTTTAGGACCCGAAAAACTGCCAAAAATAGTAAATTGTGCTACAAATAAGGAAACTGAAAAACTAACAGTGACAATTGTGGCAGTCCAAGTGGGATAGGTGGGTGGCCACCAACATCCACCTGGATCACCATCAATGGATAGTTGCATGCCTTCAGCAACATCCAGCCCAACCTTGTGTATAGCTTTAGACATATTAGAATGTCTGCCCTGAGAGGGTTTGATAGTCTTCAGGGGAGGTATAATGCCAAGTCCACAACAATCCATAGTTGTATATTTTTCCAGGGAGCACAAATTGTATTTGTGACTAGTGTGAGAGTTAGAGGAATGCTCGTTTGAAGGGGCTGACTGAGGAATATTAGGGATGGAGGGGGGAGGAACAAAGTATACAAGAGGGGGAGAAGTTGATGGACAGGTGAGTGGATTAAGATCACCAACAAATATATGATCCCCTAATAGTGATAGACCAAAAATAGAAGGCTCAAACAAATTAAAAGGAGAAGTGAAAGGAGGAGAGGAGACAGTGTCAGGAGGTGGGTTGGAGGCTGTTGCTCATGATCTGGTGATCCAAGCAAAAGGGGGGCGAGTCAGAGAATTCTGATTCCCTTTGTCCATATCCTTTGATTTTGTTGAGTGCGCCAAATCTTTCTAAGTCTGATGTTCTTGAGACGTAGGAGCAGCGTTCATGCCAGTATTGCCATCTGAAGACTCTAATGGGGGAGTGATTGTTGAGAGCAATGGACAATCCTTATAAAGATGGCCAACTTTTTGGCATCACCGACACCTAAAGATTACCCCTTCGTAATCAAGCATCTGCAGATGAGTAGTGCTTCTCCACCATATTTTCAGATGTTCCTCCAATCCTTCATGGGTATCAAGATGGACCGAAATGCAAGCAAAGGCCATTTTTCCAGTGTCGATGAAAGATTTTTTGTAATCAAGAAAAATCCCAAGTGCATTACCTATGCGTTTGCAATTTCCTTAGACCAGAGATGGAGAGGCAAGCCAGGGAGTCTGACCCATATAGTTCCAACCCCCAATTGTTTCCAGTCTAGATCAAATAGTGGACTCCATCTTTTGAGCAACACCGGAACCATCTCAATATGCCAGAACTTCATAAGGACCCAAGTAGCATGTTTCGGCCTATGAAAACGAAAAGCAAACCATCCCCAGGACATTGTTACCACAAAAGGCATTACCTTCAGGATTTGGCCCCTCCAAGACCCATTTCCTTAAACGAGCAATGGTGTAATTGTGACCCCAAAACCGACCAACCAAAATCCTATCGACTGTATTGAGGACCTCTTCCATCTAAAACCTGTCCCTGAGAATTAAAGAAATCCCCTTATTACCAACCCTGATGCACTTGGACTTCTTCACATTGCGCTTCAAATTGTCGTCTTTAGATTCGACAGCCACATTAGGTGGGGAGTCTAGAGCATCACTAACCCTAGCATGATCACCCTGACCAACTAGTAAGGGGGAGGGTGCACCTTCAAAACAACCAGATGAAGGGGGCGGAGAGGCCTGAGGAGAAGGGGAAGGGGTTACAAAGGGCGAAAGAAAACCATCCAGTGCCGAGGAAAAAAACCCTAAATGGCCCAGGAGCAAAGAAATAAGCAGACGGTTCAGCTGAGGAAAGGTGGATTACCGAATCGAGACCCGGGCCAGATGGGAGGGGAGGGTCAAGGCAAGATTCCAGGAACTACAGGGATATAGAGGAGGGTGAGTGATAGTTCGATTGCGGAAGATAGAAAGATGTGTCAGGGGATCTAAAGCATGGAAGATTAAAGGAGGTACCGAAATCCAGAAGAGATTCGAAGTTCTGAGGGTTAGGGTTATCTAGGGCAGGTTCCAACGAAACCCTAGAGACAACGACCAAAGTGACCAGTGAAGCCATAACACTCTGGTGATGTGGAGGCTCTGTCCAGATGGGCACAGATTCGAAGGGGTCTTCAGAGTAATCAACCAGCTCCTCATCCATCTCAGTCGACCGCAAGTGATGGATGACTTGTAGCTGATTCCAATCTACCAACAGTTGGCTTAACGAGCATAAAAGATGCTCGCCCGATCCCCCAAGTGTAGTCGTGGATTCATGTGTAGGTGCGAAGGTTCTGCAGAGGCTCACCAAGCTATACACAAACAGGTGGTAGACTTTAACCGTAAGCACGCACAGGATGCAGACTCGATTCATGTCGCAACTTCAGAGCAATTTTTTCCTCCTGCTTTTATGCTCATTGAACATTCAAATTTATAATTTACTTATTTGTTATGATATTTTTAATTATAGCCATTTGAGAGGTATAACATGAAGTGTTTTGATGCTTATTATGGATCCATGTTTATCGACATTTACCAACCATTTAATTTATATGGCTAGGCTAATATAATGTTAATTTATACGACTACTCTAATATAATGTTATGTTTATTTGTTTGTGACAACATTTCTTCTCCCCTTACTAAATTAGAAAGCAATTCCTACTATGTTGTCCTTTGTTGAAGACATGCCATAATTATAAATCACCTCATTATTGCCTATGCAATAACATTATTAAAGGTTGTGTTTAGTTTTTATTGAATTATATATACATATAAGAAACGATTATTGAAATTATATTAACAAAGTTGGGGTCTAGCACAAACCGTTATAATTCTTATGTTCATTTGTTCGTGATAACATTTCTTCTCCCCCTACTAAATTAGAAAGCAACTCATACTAGGTTGTCTTTTGTTCAACAAGTGTCATAACTATAAAGCACCCCATTGCTCCCTATGCAATACGATTATTAAAGGTTATGTTTTAGTTTTTATTTTTAATATTTATTTTTTATTGGATTATATATATATATATATATATATATAAGAAACAATTTTGAAATTATATTAACAAAGTTGGGATCTAGCACAAACTGTTATAATAAAATTCCAAAAAACCCCTAAAAGCCAAATGTTTTTGCATTCCATTCTCAACTTAATTTCATTTGAGTTTGGATTGACTTCTCATTATCCTTGGAGAGGTACTCTTCATATTTTTTCTAATTTGAACCCAACTGAAGTTTTCTAGTCTATCTTATCACTAGCCTTTGATTGATCTCTTCTAACATCTTCATTCTTTGGAGCCATTGAAGAGCCCTCTGCTTCCACCTGATCCAACCAAAGAGGATATTTTCGAACTTATTTTTGGGGAGGGCATCCTCCTAGGTGGGGGAAGCAAAGATATATTCTTTCCCTTGTCCATATTTGGTTGCTCAACAACAAGAAACTTTTTTCCAAGAGCGTTCACCGTAATAGAGCTTAGAGAAGCATTTGATTTACTGTCTTTAGCTAAGATGTTAGATACCTCCATGATGTTTCGTGTCTTTACTTAATTTTTTGTTGAAGATTTTAAGTCTTTTTTCAAATTTTCTTCTTTGTGAGGAACTGGAGGGGGATCCTCAGAGATTCTATAATGGTCAGAATTAGTGCCCTCCCACCAATTGAGGTTTTCAACTCATTTTCTTTGCTTTATTCTTCCTAGCTTTGGGACAAGAAGTGCGTGAATGCCCAATCTTGTAGCAAACTTTACAACGAAAAGAGATATTTTCATAGTCCAACTTTTGCATCCATGAATGTCCATGACCTATTAAATTAATTTCAGCAGGGAACCCATTACTTAAATCCATTTCCACACATTGCATGCATATGTGTTCAAATAGTATTTTGTATCTTCGCTTCTACAATAGAAGATTCCTAAGGCATTACCAATAATAGTGAGAGAAGCAAGATTCCACAAATGCAAAGGTAGGTTGGGGAGCCTTGGCCAAAACAGAGCAGGTGAAATTGAAATTGAGAGAGGGTCAAAGGAGGAAAACCAAGGCTGCATAAAGAGCCATGTGTTGCCCCTAGAAGCACGGGTCAAAACTGGAAATCCAAGTTGTCTTCAATTTTGTCAAAAAATGCAATAAAAACACCTTGCCAATAGATAGATGTATAAATCATTAGAAATTAATGGCTTCCACTACTCAGAGATCCAAGAATGGAGGTCTACGAGCCTTGGCCACATGCTATTGAACCTACAAATCATACTAGCTTCAAAAAAAAAAAAGCTTCATTTAAAGGCTCAGCCACAAGCAAAACCTTAATCACAAGAGCTTCAAGAACAGGGATCCTTGAGGAGAGGGAGCCAGAAACAAGGTTAAAAAATTTTCCAATTGAAGACAACAACCCCAAAGGGAGACATATGGGGCAGATTTAACAATGTCGCTAAAAAGGCATAGAAGATGTTGCGAGCCTGGGCCCTCCTGGCTTGAAGGAGGGACAACATTCAAACATCGAGCACTGATACAGAGGGTAAACCTGGTGGCAAAGGCATGGAGGACATAACATTATCCAAAGCAACACCAGTGATTGAGACCAATGATGGAATGATGACAGTTGAGGAGAAAAACAGACACCTCACATGGACAGTCAATGAAGACCTGTTTTCTATTGACAAGAGAGGCAACACTGAGAGCTTAGTCAAATTTATAAACGCAGTCAAGGGCGAGTTTGAGGTTTTTGAAGCCATGAGAGCTTGAAATTATTGAATTATATATTAATTCATATATATAAATTGATATTTATATATATTAATATAATTATGTGATTTTTAATTTTATGTTATTTTTATTTTTATTTAATTTTTTAAATTGTTTTGGGAGAATTTTATATTTTTAAATATTTTTTAAGTTTTGTATATTTTCTAATATATATTTTTTGTAAGCTTGGTAGGACTCCTCTTTTCATGTTTTTACATGTCCATTATTCACCCCGCTATAAGGGGAGGGTAGCACAAGGTTTGAACCCAAGACTTCAAGTTCGGTGAGACTTCATTTCCATGGCCACTATGACTTGAGCTACCCCAGGAAGACATATATTTTCTAATATTTAAAACCATTTGGGTTGTAAAATTATTTATTTATATTTTGAAGTGTTTTTATTTTTTTGAAAATATAGTTTTTTAAAATGTTTAAAACATATTAAAATTTTGGGTTGCGAAATTATTTATCTATCAATTTTAAAGGGTTTATTACATACTTTTAAATGATTTTTTTTATAAATTTTTTAGTTAATTTTTACTGATATAATTATATTTTCCTGCAAATTATAATATATATATATTATATATATATATATATAATATATATATTATATATATATCATTTTTAATGATTTATGAATTTATTTTATTTGTTTTTTTTTAATGTGTGATGGGATGGTCATAGATCAAAGCCATGGTTTGCAATGGTTTCAATTAAATAGAAATTTTAGTTCCAAAGAAAAAGTGATGCTACCAACATCATCACTAATTGATTTGAGGTTCAGTTTTAAGTGTTTTGTTTGCAATGATATTGGTTGTCAATGTTGTGATTTCAAATAAGTTAATTTTAACTACCTCAAAAAAAGGTGTTAACTGCAACTTTTTTATTTTGGTGTTTTTAACCCAGAAATATGGGTTTTGGGTCAAAGTTCTCATTTTGAGATCAATATTCACATTAAGTTGATAGCATGTTATTGCATAACTTAAGTACTCCTTCAATTTCCTAGGCTTTTCAGGATCCTCATCTTTGACATGTGCTCCAAGGAATTTTTTGTATGGGTAGAAACTCCTTTGCATGGTTTTCTACTTTAGCTTCGAAATCTTGCTTACTCAACTAGGGTCAAGTTCTAAATTGATGAGATTCCTCCTCTCCTTTAGTTGTGTGATGCTTTTGGCATGGATAACTTGGGATATCCCTAGGTCCTTCAAAAAGGGATATATGAAGTTGGAGGTTCTTCATGTCATTTAACCATTGTTTGTGTTAAAGTGGAGAGACTAGTAGAAGCTCTAATTCTCTTGGTGAAGAGGTTGTGTTAATGTGGAGAGACTAGATGAAGCTCTAATTCTCTTAATTGGTGAACTTCAACTTATACCATAAAGGTAGTTTAATATGTCAATTTAATTGCTACTAACCATGGATCATAAACCTCCAGAAGTGGATTTAATCTTGGAAACCATGATGCATGAAGAACCCTATATTCATTTATTCAAAGATTTTTTCATAATGGAATTCAATTCAATAGAGGGACATGATAAGATTTTCCACTTGCGTCCTTGGTTCATGAACTATATCATTGTTTGTATGGAACCCCTTAATGAAGGTGCTCTCTTCTACTCATATTTGGGTTAGGCTACCCTATTTTCCATTCACTTATGAGCACCTAAATCATTGCAAGCCAATGGAAATGCTCTTGGTAAATTCCACTTATATTATAGCGATCTAACTACCTTTGCCCAAATATTTTTTGATTGACCTTGCTAAAGGCCTACTAGAGGAAATATGGTTGAAATTCATCAAACAAGAGTTGGAAGTTGTTGACACCTAATATTCATGATTGGGAATTTTATGTAAATAAATAAATTAGGAATGTGAACAGTCATCGGGAGATGAACTGAACAATCACTCCCTACTGTATATAACAATGAGTTACCTATGGAATAATATACAAATCAGTTTTTGTTTTGTGGAGTTACTGCCTGGCCTGAGATGGTATCAGAGCCAGCTCCTTGTTTTAGATATTAGGCTCCTGTAACTCCTTTGTCCTGTACTAAATTACCTTCCAGCGCTGCTCTGACTCTGTCCTGAAATAACCTCCCTCTGCCATATTCCTTTTCAGCGCTGCCTCATAACGCATCTATCCATTATGTCCAGACAGAAGCGTTGTACGTTAAATTTTTTGTGAATAGCGCTGCCATACTACCATACTGACATTTTTATTCATATTCACCTATAATACATTGTTTTGCTCACCTTCTGAAATATCCCAACATCTGGTAATACCTTATGGACGTTGCCAGAGGCGTTGGAGGATTTGTCAGTAGGCGTTGGAGGCAGAAGCTTCCTTCAAAAATCGATGGAACGATTTTCCTAATCTCTGTCTCGCTAATGCGCGCCTGAGTGTGCTGTTGAGAATGTCGCATTCTTTTTCGTTTGAACGCAGATAGAGTCTATCCGATTGCTGGTGATTTCAGACCTAGTTTGGATGAGTCGCAACTAAATTTCATAGACATTTATGTATTCATCACTCACTGGAAGTAGGTGTATCTGCTATCATTTGAATGTGGTATATGAATGTCAACATTTATAAAAGAAATATTTATTGTGTGATTGTATTTACGCTGCCATCGAAATCCTTTGAACCCTGTTCATATAGTTAGAGCATGCAATAGCGGTGGATACCTCTGGAGACTACGAAGAATTGTGGTGGATACCTCTGGAGACTACGAAGAATTGTTGCTTTGATAGGCAAACAGAAATCCTAAGCTCATTTTTTCTCTGTCAGCCAGAGAACCTCTGTTAGATTAGTTATATATAGTTAATCATAACGGTGACAAAACTCTATCTGCTATCTATAAGCTAGAGTTTTATACATGTTTGCGGAATAAGGATCATTTGTTTGCTGTATTTAAAGGCTGACTGTTATATAAGGCGATGCGCTGAATGGTGGATGTTTAATTAATGGTGTCCACGGTGCTCGGTGTATTTTCATGCCTGTCTCTATTAGTATTTTCGGTGCACAACAGAATTGGTATTTTCGGTGCACTGGAGGACTAAGTTGCCATACTCCCTTTTTAAAAAAAAATTGGTCGAAATATTATCTTTGGATTGAATAATATGTTGCCATACTTCTTTCTTTTAAAGTCTGGTCAATATATTGAATGACAGAGGTGTGAAATTGTTGTATGGTGAATGGTGTCAAATACATTTTCAAATGCTGTTGTTTCATATAAAAACATTGGTGGGGTGAGAGAGGCATGAAATTTTATTAAGTTTTTTATGGCAATATGTTATATGCTTGAGAAGTGGAAGGTATATCATATATATTGTTTTCTATCAGCAGAAGTAATTTCTTTTCTTACAGAATGCATTCAATCATCTCCATGGTAGGAATAGTTCTCACTGGCAAGGAGAACTATCCTGATTGGTCCTGGATGATACAACACACCCTCATCTTCAATGAGTTGTAGAAAGGAGTGTGTGTCGGAGAAAGAGACAATGACCCAGTACAGTCTATCTCAGACAAAGAGCTCGTCATTTGGGAAAACAAGAATAGCAAAGCTTATGCATTAATCGCAGCATCTGTAAATAAAGAGGTGAGTCGCCATATTTCATCATATTCAACTGCCTTTGAAGCTTTACAAAAGCTGAAAGAACTCTATGACTC
>APFE030300264.1:0-11037 GCA_000404065.3 Pinus taeda | reverse complement strand
ATCCTTTCTTGAGAGTGCATCTGCCACAACATTTTGCTTCCCTTTTTTGTAGATGATTTCAAAGTCACAACCCAACATCTTTGTGACCCATTTTTGTTGTTCTTCAGAGGATAATATTTTTTCTAAAAAGTAATTAAGGCTATCATGATCCGTTTTTACCATGAAGTGTCTTGCCATTAGGTAGGGTCGCCATTTCTTAAGTGCATGTAGTATTGCCAACATTTACTTCTCATAAATAGCTTTGTGTAAATACTTTCCTTTGATTGGACGACTTTTGAAAGTAATGGGTCTTTCATCTTGAATTAAAACAACACCAATTCCATTTCTTGAAGCATCACATTCCACAATAAAGGTTTTTGTGAAGTCTAGTGTAGCTAAGACCAGTGCTGGGCACATTGCCTCTTTAAGATGTTCGAAGGCCTTTGTTGCTTCTCGAGTCCATGAAAATGCATCTTTCTTCAACAATGTTGTTAGAGGTGCTGCTATTTTCCCATAATTCTTAACAAACTTGCGATAATACCCTGTCAACTTGAGAAATCCTCGCAAATACTTTATGGATATGGGGATTTTTCATTCCTTAATGGCTTTAATTTTGCTAGGGTCTGCCTTAAATCCTTCATGAGATACAATATGACCCATATATTCCACCTCTTGTACTCCAAAGGAACATTTGGATATTTTTGCATATAATTGTTTCTCGTCCAATAGTTGTAGCACCCTGTCAACATGTTCAACATGATCCTTCCAAGAATTCTTGTAGATTAGTATATCATCAAAAGATACTAACACAAATTTTCTAAGGAAGGGTTTGAAAATGGAATTCATCAAACCTTGAAATGTAGAAGGTTCATTGGTAAGGCCAAAAGGCATGACCAAAAATTCATAGTGACCCTCATGAGTTTTAAATGTTGTTTTCGGAATGTCTTGAGTCTTCATTTTGATTTGATGATATCCTGAACGAAGATCTAACTTGGTGAAGTAAATTGATCCATGCAATTCATCCAATAATTCTCAATGACAGGAATGGGAAACTTATCTTTAATAGTGAGCTTGTTGAGCTCCATATAATCCGGACACATGCGCTATGATCCATCCTTCTTGTGCACCAATACTACTGGAGTAGAGAAAGAACTTTGGCTAGGTTGAATTATACCAGCCTCAAGCATTTCTGCAACCATACATTCAATTTCACTCTTTTGGGCATAGGGATATCTGTACGGCCTGATGTTTGGAGGAACACTTCTTGGAATCAAATGAATAGGATGATCTTGATCACGAATAGGTGGGATACCTTTGGGAGTCTCAAATACCTTGGAATGATTGTCCAAGACTTTTTGGAGATCTGGAGAAATAGATGATTTCAATGTGGAAACATCTAGCGAACATAATTGTGCAATTACACCTAGTTGTTCCTTTTTTAGAAGCTTTGTCATACTGCTAGAGCTGATTATATTTCCCAGTTTCCCTGCAATACCCCTTAATTCAACTTCCTTTACTTCCGCATAAAATTTCAGAAAAGTTCTTGAAAGTTAAAAGCTATTATACGCAAGGATTGTAGCCATTGGACTCCTAGTACAACATCAGCACCTCCCATTGGAATGGAAAGCATTGGGATATTTAATACATATTCTCCCATGGATAGCTTGATATTATGGCACTTTCGAGAGCAATTTATTGTTCCTCCATTTGCAACCATCACTTACACTCTAGTGTTGGATATAGGAAGCAATTCAATTCTTTTGCTATCTTACAATGAATAAAATTGTGGGTACTTCCTGAATCAATCAACACTATTACCTTTTTCTTCTTGATATGTCCTTCTATCTTGATGGTTTGAGGAGTGGTAATTCCAGCCAATGCATTAGAAGATATGGTCAGATTCATTTCTTCCTTATCTAGGCTTTGTTCCTGGAGTATATCCTCTTCTTTTTACCTTTCTTGCTCCTTTTCTTCTTCCTCTTCACAACCTATGCAGATTAATTTCTTCTCAGCACACTTATGACCTTTAGTGTATTTGTTATCACAACTGTGACAAAGCCCTTTTGCTCTTTTTTCTTCCAATTGTTGTGGTGTCAACCTTATAGGTTGTGGAAGGCTAGGGGCAACAACACTCCCATCTTTATAGTTGTGAGTGGTAGGCTTTCCGGTTGCCATAATTTTTCTTTCCATCTTTCTTTCTAAATTGAATGCCTTCTCTAATGAATCAAGTTCCCAAAGGTGAAAATCAGTTGGATATTATCCTTTAAAGTCCCTATGAACACATCAATCCTATGCTCCTCTGGAATATTTTTACCCTTATGTTCAATTTTTGGAACTCCTCAATGTGCTCCATCATTGAACCCTTTTGTTTGAGACTTATCAATTGGCTAAAAAAGGTGTTGCTTTTTGTATCCTCATAGGGTGTTGTCATTTCTTCTATAAAAATTGCCCAAGTGACAATTTGTTTACGAGAGCAAAGCCATTGATACCATACAAACTAATTTGATTGCAAATATAAGTTGCAATTAATACCTTTTGTGTGTTTTGCACATTATTGGGATCGAAAAATTGCTCCATCTGTAGTATCCATGTTGCGGGATCCTTGCCATCAAACTTCCTCATATCTATTTTTGGAATATGGTGGGTCTTCGATCCAACATTAGAGTCTATGAAATCATGATTAACATTTCTTTTGTTCTCATCATGAGCTTTCTTTACTACCCTTTCACCATTAGTGACCATTTCTTGTCGTATCTTATTCACATTTATCTTCAATTCTTCCACCTTTTCATCTATGACATCCATCTTAGCATCCATGCCATTCATCTTAGCTTCCATGCCATCCATCTTAGCTTCTACGCCTTTCTTTAAACAATCCATATTAGCTTCTACGTCTTTCTTTAAACCATCCATTTTAGCTTCTACACCTTTCTTTAAACCATCCATCTTAGCTTCCACACCATATATCTTAGCTTCTACATATTTCTTTAAACTATCCATCTTAACTTCTATTACTTTTTGTGCGAGTGACATTTGTTGCACTTGGTCTTGTAATTTTGATATATCATGTTGCATTTCTTCCTCTTCTTCATGAGTCATGCTAGAGCTTTCAGGTTGCTTACTAAGTGTTTGCATTTTCTTTTCTTTGGGCATCAATTACCAATAATAAGGCTTTAATATGCCCTTTGAATTCCTTCAAAATAATTTTTCAAACCAAGCTTATGCAAAATAAAAATAAAAAACTACACACCTTTTTTCACTTTGTAGGAGCTCGAGATTGAATATGATGTATCTCTGTAATTTCAGATCATCTAGTTCTGAAATTGCGACCTGCAGTAGCCCTCTGTGTCCTCTTTCCAATGCCACTAGTCTAATCGAATTTAGATTCTCCAAGGCATAGTTATGCACAATCTCCCAAGATGACTTGATTATAGACCTTTCCGGAAGAGAAAACTTGTATGAAGTGCCAAGTGTCACTGTTTTGATCTTAGTAGTTAAAAAATATATATAGCAAACTATAGTCCATCCTCTTTTTGTGACCTTTTATGAAATGTCAATATGATGCTTAAAACAAAAGTTATGACAATTTTCCCCAGGTCACCTATTTCGAATGAAATTCAGGTGTCTGCAAAAAGACCAACTTCCTCATATCATATCTCTGTAAATATTGCGTGAAAAGATCTTAAATTCAAACTTGAGGTTCAATGCGATTTTGCCTCAAACGGTTTTTTATTTTTCTTTTGAAATGTCGCAGATTTTTTTAATAGCGAAATTACCACAATGACCTATTTGGAGTAGTGAAACCCTAGAATCCAAAGCTCTGATACCAAATGTGATGAAACCAGCTCACAAAAATATAGAAAGGATAGTTGAATGCCTTAGAATTCAGCCTCTTCGAGGGGGCAACCTCCTTTACATTACACAAATGAATAATTTTTTGATGATACAAATGACAAAATCTCCTTTCTATATATAGGAGTCTAAGGGGTTACAATATAACCAAGCCGACCTAATAATAATAATATAAAGGCACAAACATAACAATACAGGGATGCTATGGGCCATAGTAATAACAATATGGGGACAATAGGGGCACAACAATATTAAGAAGGGATACAACTACGATAGTAATAGGGCATCACTAGTATTATATAGACCTAACATCTATGGTCCTTAGCTGCTTGAAGATAAACTAAAACTCCTCACCTCACTAGAGGAACTAAGAGAAAGACACCTAATCATCCCCTGGATTTGTTTTTGGGGGGACTTCAATATGATCAAATCACTTTAGGAAAAAAAAGGGGGAAGCAGAATGTTGGGACGAGACTCACCCACATTCCAGAACTTCTTAGACAACATGAAACTGGTGAGCATGGAGACAATAAATGTCATCTTCACTTGGAATAACAGGAGGGGGGGAATCACCCAAGTTGCATCGAAATTAGATCGCTTCATAGTCTCGGAGGACCTCCTTCTCTCGGGTCACTCTATGACCGCCTGGATTCTTCCTTTCGGTGGCTTGGATCACTGGCCTGTACAATTGGAAGCTTCTTTCATTGGAACCCCATGAAACAAACCTTTCAGGTTCGAAAATGCATGGCTCACTCATCCAAACTTCTCCAATAATATCAGAAAGTGGTGGGTGGAAGACATGCCCACTCAAGGCACACAAATGTTCATCCTGCATTAGCGACTCAAACATAACAAACAAAGGCTCAAAGAATGGAATAGAAATGAGTTTGGCAACATTTTTGAAGCCAAAAGATAAGTGGAAAGTAAATTACAAGAAACTAATCAAATTCTCATCAAGGAAGGATTCGCAGAGGAAAGGAAGGTACTGGTAGACTCTCTATAGAAAGAATGTGTCAATAGATGTCAATAGGAGGAGATCTTCTGGAAACAGAAATCTAGAGTAAAGTGGATTAAAGAAGGGGAGAGAAATACCAGATTCTTCCTAAATCTTCTATGAAACACAGGGCTCATAATAGAATCAAAAAACTCCTGGATCCACAAGGGAATGAGTTGAATAATAACAAGGAAATGGAAGCGGTGTTGGTTCAACACTTCAAAAGCATAGCAGTGGAAAGCTTGGCAGACAGATCTCAATCCATTAAGAACTTCACTAAGAATATTTCCAAATTGGTGACCAGGGAAGATAACTATAATCTCAATAGGCCAGTTATGGAGAAAGAGGTCAACGAAGTGATCAAAGAGATGCACAATGGGAAAGCTCCAGGCTTGGATGGTTTCAATGTAGATTTCTTCAAAACATGCTGGGAAGTAGTCAAATACGACATTCTTGATGTGGTAGAGGACTCGATAAAATCAAGAAAAGTTCTTAGAGCGATTAATGAATCTTTCATAGCTTTAATCCATAAATAGGGAAAGGCCATGACACCAAAGAGATTTAGACCAATAGCTCTATGCATGTGGTGTACAAAATAATTTCCAAAGTTATTGCTAAGAGACTCAAACCTCTACTCCCATCGCCAGTTATAGAGGAGTAGACTGCATATGAGGAAGGTAGACAAATTTTCAACAACATCATCCAAGCGCATGAACTGGTCCATTCCCTCAAGACCAATAAGAAAGTAGGAATGATAATACAACTGGACATAGCAAAGGCCTATGATAAACTAAGTTGGAAATATATAAAGGAAATTCTTAAATCTTATGGCTTTGACTTCAACGGGACAAAGTGGGTCATAGCACTGGTAACCACAACAAGTTGCTCTATGCTTCTCAATGGCTCACCATCTAGCACTTTTAGGCCTTCACGAGGCCTTAGGCAAGGTGATCCTCTTTCTCCATTCCTCTTCATTCTCATGATGGAAGGATTAGGCATAATGATCAATGCATCCAAGAAGGAAGGAAGAATCAAGGGGCTAAATCTGGCTCAAAATGGGGAATCATTGATGCATCAATAATTTGTGGATGACACTATGCTGCAAGGCATACCCACTGCCAAGGAAGCCAAAGCCTTCAAACAAACCCGGAATGAATTTGATAATGCTGCTGGCATAGAGGTAAGCCTTACAAAATCCAAATTTTTATTTTTTAATACAGACATTTCAATCCAGAGACATCTCTCCATAATTCTTGGTTTTCAACAAGAGAATCTTCCCTCTAAATATCTGGGTATGCCTCTCATTGACAAACCACTGAGTAAGGAAGTATGGGAGGCAGTTACAAATAAGCTGAAGGGAAAAGTCAACAATTAAACTAATAGATCCTTGAATTTAGCAGGAAGACTAGTTCTTACAAAGGTTGTCCTACAAATCATTCCAATTTACATGTTCTCTGCCCCTCCAGTCCCTAAAGGAGTTTTACAGTAGATCAGGAACATATAAAGAAACTTCCTTTGGGCTTTAGGGGAAGAGAAAAAGAAATTGGAGTTGGTAGCATGGGACAAGCTCTGTAAACCCAAAACCCATGGTGGTTTAGGTCTTCGCGACCCAGACACCCTAAGCAAGGTCTTGGGGGCAAAATTTTGGTGGAGATGGCTAAAGGAGTCCAACAATCCATGGACCAAGTTATGGAAACAAAAGTATGCAACAAATTGGTAGGTAAAGGACCACATCCGAATGTCGAACCACATCAGGGGTTCTCATATTTGGAACAAGGCATGGGAGAATAGAACATTAGTTCATAATCACAACTTCTAGGAGATTAGAAATGGGAATCTGGTCTGGTTCTGGGAGGACAACTCACAACAGGAACAAAATCTATGCAGAGATAGTCTAGAAATCATAAAAAATGACACCCTTAATAAAGGTCTCAAAAGGGTAAGTGACTTTTGGGATCAATCAAGAGGGGAAGGGAAATGGAGATTCTGGAAGGTACCATGCAGAGACCCCTTTGAGAACCCAATCTAAAATTCTTAACTAGATCTTGTAAAGGAGATAGAATTAAACATCAACTTCGGAAGATCTTCTTAGATCGGGCAGAAATAACGAAGGGAATTTAAACCTTAAAGAAGCCAAAAAAATAATCATAGGTTTTGACTATTCAAATCCTGACAAGACTTGGAAACACATTTGGAGCAATCCTCACTGGATGAAAATCAAAATTTTCATATGGCTAGTTCAACATAAAAAGATTCTGCCCTGGGAAAATCCTAGAAAAAGAGGTTTTAGAGGACCTTTTAAGTGCCATTTACGTGGTCTACAAGAGGAGACCATGGATCACCTTCTCAGCATGTACGAGTTCACCTCCTCCATCTAGAACCAGGTAGCCTCTATCTTCAACCAAACAGACAGAAAGGAAAATGACATTACAGAAACTTTAAAGAAGTGGAGGAAATACTTCTTGGAAAATGAAACAGTCAATGTAGCTTGGTCACTGATCCTAGGCTTCTTGATCTGGGATGTGTGGTGTTATCACTCAGGTTTTCCTAGAAGTTGTGTAAGAGGAAATTATACCCGAGGTAACCACAAACCAACCTTTTAGATGCAGAATCTAGCCACTCTGCATCCACAGAGGGCTCTCTCTTTATGATTTATCTTTGTTCTTGGAAGGTTTTAGGCTGGTTATAGATTCAAGAGTTTGTTTTGGGAAAATGGTGGAATCCACAAACTAAGGGCAAGATTGAGAGCTTTCAGTCCATTGGGCTATGGAGTCACAAGATGGTATTACAGGGCAAGATAGCTAGACAGAGAACAATCCTTAAAATTTAAAGTGGATGGGATGATTTTGAAGGGATGAAAGGCAACTAAGAGTCTTTCACCATGTCCAAAGGAAAGAAATGAAATGACTACAAACAAAGAGAAATGAAGAATCCTTTGTTATAGTAACCAACAGCGTTTAAATTAGTAAAGCAGGAGAATTTAAGAATTCATGCTTATAACTAATTTAGAGGAAAACATAAAAAATAATAACATTTGGAAATAGAGTAAAATTAAGCAAATTCTGTTTCAATCTCTTATGCAAATTATTCAGGAATGGATATGATGATATTATAGACTGATATAAAATTTCAGAGAAAGGGTAGAAACACGTATTGAACTGTTGTCCAACACATGAATCCTGCAACAAGTCCTGTGCTTTAAATCCTCATCCAGCCAAGCCACGAAAAATTTCTCCAAGCCCTTTTATTCTAAAGTTTCAATGTCACAGCCAAGTAATGGAATCCCACCATCAATGCTTCCAAGAGTGGAGTATTTATACCAATTCTAAACTAAAATATCTTGAAACAAATATCAAGATTGGTTCACAAATCTCTCCAACTATTTACATAAATAGAACTTAATTAAAGGAAACTCAAACTAATGCATATATTTGGCACTATTTTGTATGGATAGGTGATGAAAATGAGAATAATTCGAATTTGATCCAACTCTTAGTTGATGATGAGGCATCCAAGTCACTAACTGTTTCCTTTCTTTGTGCAACCTGCTCCAACAATTCTGCAAACTTGGGGTCCAATGATATTTTTTTATTTCTCAATCCGTTATAGATATGTAAAGAGTGAAATAGGTTATTGTACACCAATATGTTGGTGAGATAAACCTCTTTAATTTTCCCAAAATTCCTCTCCAGCTATGCATAATAGTCTCTGTAACAAATATGTGTAAAACAAAGTTTTACAGAGTCTAAAAAATGGCCTGCAAAGATGCGCATGTATCTCTCATTATAAAATCCCTGTGAAACAACTGAGATAGGTTTTTTTATATGGGTATCTTAGGAACAACAACCTCCTTCAGGTTTGTATGAAGTATTTTGGATTGGCCAAAATACTCTCTGCAAAATGATGACCTAAACTGAAATTTTCTGCAAAACGTGCTTTCCAACATTGTTTAATATTTCCAAAACCATAATGGCTGTTAGAACAGCGAGAGAGTTTTTTGTAGATGGCCCTCTTAAGAACATAAAAATCCTTCTTTTTTGTAAAATTCATCTTGGATTGATCACAATATTTTCTGCAAAACTATGACTAAAATATGCAATTTCTGCAAAAATGTTACTTCTTGTTATGTTTTTTCATCTTTTTACTTTCTTTCTCTTTTGACTGTTTTACTTTCACTTTAGACAAACATCAATATTGGTGAAAGTATTATCATCTCTTTTTACCATTTTACTGCCTTCTGTATTCACTTTTACTATTTACCTTTGACTGCTCTGTAACTTCATTTTAACTTTCACTGACTTTTACCTGATACACTTTAACCACTGATACTCTTTAACCACTAATACTCTTTAGCTGTTATGCTTTCTAAACTCTGTTTGAATATATTTGAGAACAATCATCGAGTAAACAAATCTTATGACTAGTATTGAGACTTTTTATCCAAGGATGTGATCTTCTGATAACCTCTTCAGGGGACAACTGAGTAGATTTTTCAAGCAATTCCCCAATGGACAAGGGAGTCAGGTTTTGACTAGGCTCAAAATGGAGCATAACATTGATAGCTTGAGGAGTAATGGGGAAAAGAACACTCTGGTCAGGGGATATTACAGCTCTTTAAGTTAGATCATAGTTAGAATTGCAATAATGGATGATTTCTGGGAAATAAATGACTGAAGGAATGAGATACCTTGGGAGATTGGATTCCCACAACCCTATAAGATCGTGCCCCTTTGAGTATTCGTCTCTGCAGCAATAATAGCTCAATAGGGGACTTTCATCAAAATGCAGGTGTTTAATTTGGAAATATTCATCTATCAAAGGTAAATATTCCAATTCACGGTGAGGAGCATTTAGTGGAGTAATATTTAGAGCTAACGACACCTCCATTTTGGTTCTTGTGGATTCCAAATGGAGGTTTCAGATGTGGGCTCGTCGGGCTTTAAAATAGTTTAAGGTTTAATCTAATCACCCCGGACGATATCTAATAGGCGTAAAAGGTTATTAATTAGTCCTGATGACTAATTAATCCCGTATGCGTAAAGAAATGGGTTGCGGCGGGGTTTGGTTAAGTGGATTGCCAGGTGGAAAAATCACGGTGGCACGAAACTTTTCGGAAGTTTTATTCATATTTTTGTATTGAAACATACATATGTCATGTTTAAAGTTTTTGTATATATATTTTTTATTTCTATGGTAAAAAACAAATATTATTTAACTTACCATAAGGGCGAGATTATAATATAATGATAATTTTAACCAAAGGGCTTATAAAGTGGGGTTTTTAATGAATTTTTGGGAAAATAATTACTTTGGTTAAACTATATAATATAAGGGTTTTGGGATATTTATAAAAAGGGAGTTATATACTTAGGATAAGGTATTTTATTAGGGATTTATTATAATAGAGTTAAATGTAAAATATGGCAAAGGACAAGGAAACTCAAAATATTTTTGCACATCTAAGAAAGTGATAACTTCTGAAGTAAATTGCAATATTTTATCTTCAACACTTAAACTTAGAATAGCAAGTTATCTTGAGGGATTTTTATGGAATTTTGCATGATTTTCGTAAGTAAAATAGGATTTTACTTAGGACAAAGTTAAAGATGGAAGATTATAATGATGGATTATCTTAAGTACTTAGGTCTTTTTGATCATTAGGCCGAGGGTCCGGTCCCTCCAGAGGTCAAGGAAATTCCTTGAGCCCCTTTGATCTCCAAATACCTTAGTAATTTGCGGGAAATTAGTGAAACTTTTGAGGGGAAAGTGATGAGGGAGGTTAATGATTTTGACTTTGCTTGTGGTGATTTTCCAATGTATTTCCTGCTTTAGTACTTGTGATGAAAGTAAAGGATCAAAAACATGTAGCAGCATCATTCATCAGATAACACTTTGCAACACCATCTACTTACCCTGTGTACTTAATACTACCATTTTCTCTTCTTTATTAGGGTGCATTTAGACTTGCAAACCCTCATCAACATTTTTTCTTTTTACAAGGGAAATCTATCTAATTCTACCCTTATTACATCCAACGGCTCAGATTAAACTGTTGAGCACCTTTTATTAACTCTAACTGTCTACTTATCTGCCAAGATTAAATTGTTTGGTCAGATATTTATTCTCTAATCTATAACATGAAATTGAAATATGAGTAAGCCAAGTTTAAACAGTTTGACTTATTTATGAATTGTGGCAAAGGTTGGACAAGC
>APFE030300261.1:0-15920 GCA_000404065.3 Pinus taeda | reverse complement strand
TGTCTTTCTGCAATTCATTGAGATATTCAAGTAACAGATCATCAACAGAAATGCAATTGACTCTGCTCTTCGGGATCTTCAATTAATAAAGGTTCGAATAGTCTCAAGCTATCTGCATTAACGACTGAGTAGATGTGCATGTAAGCTAGTAAATCAAGGTGAAAAGCATTCTCACCAATTTTCTCAAGTATCTTGAAAGGTCCATGCCTTATTGGCTTTAGCTTTTTACCTTCACCTTTCTGTCTTTGTTGATATATAGCGAGACTTGATCACTAACTTGGAAACTATGCTCCATCTGATACTTGTCATGCTTGCCTTGTACTTGGCTTGGCTCTTTTCCAGCTGTTCCTGTACTTCCTGGTGAATCTCTTGGATTTTTTCAATGAACTAGGTTGCCTTGTCAACATCACTGTGTCCATCAACTTCTATGTCATTACCAAAGACAAAATCCAAGGGAGACCTCGGTGTGAAATCAAAACAGGTCTCAAAAGGATATCTTTGTGTAGAAGAATGTTTACCTCGGTTGTAAGCATGTTGCACATAACATAAATGTTCATCCCAAAGTTTGGGATGCTTGCTACAATAGCCTCTGAGCAAATGGATCACTGTCCTCCTGACCACTTTAGTTTTTCCATCTATTTGCGGATGAAAAGCTATGCTCTTCTTTAGCCTCGTGTCCATCAATTCCCACAAACTTGACCAAAATTTCCCAACAAATCGGGTATCTCGATCTGATATTATGGAAGTGGGTAATCCAAAATGGACCCATACATGCTGGAAGAACAACTTTATAGTTTGTTCAACTGTAATCTGTTTGTTACAAGGTATTAAAATACACATTTTGTTGAACCTATCCACAACAACATATAAATAGTCATGACCTTTCCTAGATTTAGGCAGTCCTCTAACAAATTCCATGGAAACACTTTCCCAAGGATGAGAAGGAACTAGTATTGGAGTGTACAAGCCTAGTTTTCTATTGCTAGGCTTGCTTTTAGCACACATGGTACACCCTCTTACATATATAGAAATTGTCTCATTCATTTTTGGCCAATAACAAAATCTTTGCAGCTGTGCAATAGTTTTACTTACACCAAAGTGACCTGATATTAGAGAAGTGTGTGCTTCTCGAATTATCTTTACTCTTTCAATTTGTGGAACGGATAGCATCCCAAAATGATACAAGAGTTGGTTCTTAACATGATAATCCAATTCTTCTACCCGTTTTCCTTGACTTAAAGTTGCACATACATCTTTAAAATCTATATCTTGAGCATATTGTTTAATGTAGCTCTCATGCAATACTGAATTATGCTTAAGTATAGTAGATGCATTTATAATTGGTCTCGACAACATATCTGCAACTTTATTGTGTATGCCCTTTTTATATCTGATGAATAAATGAAACTGTTGTAGAAAACTCATCCATCTATAGTGTCTTGATTGCTGCAACTTAGTTTCGAGTGTAGATATTGAAGTTGTTGATGATCAGTATGTATAATTGTCTCTTTGCCCATTAAGTAATGTTTCCACTTTTTCACACTCTGTACTAATGCATACAATTCTTTATCATATGTGGGATAGTTAACTACTGCAGGATTAAATGTCTAAGAATGATAACATATGGGGTTACTGTGCTGCTCTCATGGCATAGTCATTGGCATCTATTTTAATCTTAAATCGTTTTTGAAGATCGGGCAGTGCTAGTACTGGTGTTATACTAATCTTTTCTTTCAAGGTGTTGAAGGCTTTCTGTTGTTTTCCTCCCCACTAAAACAACTTGTTAAATATTGTTAAAGCATGTAAGGGAGCTGCAATTAAGGAAAAGTTAGAAATAAACTTTATCCAATATTGTGCTGCTCCTAAGAAGCTTCTAGCTTTTGTAGCAGATTTGGGTTTAGGCCAGTTTAAAGTTACTGAAACCTTAGAGGGATCTATCTTCAATTCACCACCCCCTACTATACGTCCCAAATAATTCAAATATGTTTTTCCAAATTCACATTTTAAGAGTTTAACATAAAGATTTTCTCTTTTCAAAACATCTAGAGTCTGCTTAACATGCTTTGAATGTTCCTCCCACATCTTGCTAAATATAAGAATGTCATCCAGATATACAATAACAAAATCATCAAGAAAAGGTCTCAGTACATCATTCATTATTCTCATGAAAGTAGCAAGAGCATTAGTTAAGTCAAAAGGCATAACCAGCCACTCATACAGTCCCTGCTTTGTTTTGAAAGTAGCCTTCCATGCATCTTGCTCTGCAACTCTTACCTGATGATAGCCACTATGCAAGTTTAACTTGGAAAAATAAACAACTTCTTTCAGTTGATCTAATAGATCGTCTATGTGAGGAAGGGGATAACGATTTTTTATCGTTATCTTATTCAGTGCTCGGTAATCAATGCACATTCTCCACGATCCATCTTTCTTTCTCACCAGAACAATTGGAGACCCACATGGTGATGTGCTAGGTCTGATGAACCCCTTCTCAAGCAACTCCTGTACCTGCTTCTTGATTTCTACATTCTTTAAAGCGAACAACCTATACATTTCGATTTTAGGCAATGGAGCATCTTGCTGCAAATTAATATCATGCACTATTTCCTTTTTGGGCAGAAGAACTTTAGGTTCTTGAAACAACATATCATATTCTGAAATAACTTTTCTTAAATCATCTTGTCGTTTAGCATCACAACCCTCAAATAAATTGGTTTTATTAGGTTTCTTTTCCTTTACAACCATTAGTAAAATTTGTTTGCATGAATTTACAATTCGTTTCATCTGCCCTGAGCTTATGAGAGTATAATTATTCTTGAGCTTATGAGCTCTTACAATAAATTAGATTCCATCTTTAACGAGTAGATACTTGTTCTCAGCTCTATAGAAAATATCTTTTCTGTCATACAAGTAAGAACTTCCTAAAACAATTCCACATATATGTAAAGGAACTATATCTAACTCAATCTCATCTGCAATGTTGACCCAAAAAAAAACTTAAGTTTACATTGTCTAGTCACTTGTAGCTTTGCTTTATCACATAACCAACCTAATGGATATGGTTTCTTGTGAGGTCTGGTTAGTAATCCCAACTTATTTACAATTACTTGATAAATTAAATTTACTTGTGAGCCACTATCAAACAAAGTATCAATCTTTTGATGATTGGAAGCAACTCGAATATGAAAAAGCTCATGTCTTTTTCTCTCATTTTCTTCATTGTCAGTAGATTGTGCAGAATTACTAGTAGATGCTTCAGAATTTTTACCTTTTATACCTGTGACTGTGGTTGTTGCTTTATCTCCTGATTCTCACCCCAAATCCTTTTGAATAGTTGCAGTAGTCTTCTTCTTCTTGCCCTCTAACTTCTTAGGTTTTAGCTCCGGATGCAGAATCCAACAGTGTTCATCATCATGCCCATCCTTCTTACAGTGAGTGCACGAAGACTTGCTTTTCTGTACAGTGTTTGTCTTCCTCTGTTTCCATTTCTTTTGTCTTTTCTCCTTATTTTTTCTTGCAGTGAGTTTGGGTCATTCCCCAACTTCTGGGTTTCCATTCTTACCTCTAGCCTCTAGATGCGTAGCCTGAACGGATACCTCGTCTATGTTAGTGGGATTAAACATGAGGATAGTGTGCCTCATGTATCTGTGTAGACCACCTATATACTTCAATAGAGTCTCAGGTGAGTCTAAAGAAATTCCTAGAATCAAAGCTCTTTTCCTAAATTCTTGGGTGTAACCTTGTACACTTTTCCCTTTTAGTTGTCGAAGAGCTTTCCAGCTCATCATGGCTTGTTGCATGTAGGATATTGGATAGAATTTATTTTTAATTGCATAAACAAATTCACTCCAGACAGAAAGAATCTTACCATGTTTCTTCACGTCAGCTTCTGTCCTACCTTCCCACCATACCAAGGCAGTGCCTCCAAGGCATAGGCTGGCCAGCTGAATCTTACTCTTGTCTGAGTTAATGCTTTGCACTTTGCAATAAACATCAATCTGTCTGATCCAAGTATCCAACTTCTCTAAATTCAACTATCCATCATATATTGATAAATCAAATTTAACATCTAATTTAATCAAAGATGTCTTCTTTTTATTTTCAGGGCTATTAGGAGGTGTGAGAAATTTTTCTTCTTTCCCTTTGCCTTTAGAGTGGTCATGGAGGAGAGATTTTTCTACTCCATCTTGTTTGGAGTTTGATGAATCTTCATCTCTATTTTTCTTAAATTCCCTATACATTTCCTCCACCATGGATCTCATGGTCATAAAACTATCCATGAACTGGGGGTCAAATTCCAAGGGATTTTCTTCTGAGATTTTCCTCTTAGAATAGACTCTTCCAATTTCTGGGTTAGTTTCAGCCAACTGTCCTTCTCCTAAATTAATTTTTGATCTAGTTAGCATTCAACAACAAGATCTAGCACAAGCTTGTCTAACCTTAGTAACCTAGAGCTCTGATACCACTTGATCTGGAATTTATCCAGGACAAAGAATTAAAGGTATTACAGACTCATGTGCATGGATGTGCCTATGTTACTTTATGCAATGGATCGATAAGATTGTGAAATACATAGACACTGAGGCAATTAGAGGAAACATAACAGTCAAACATGTAAACAAAACAAATTTAATAAGGAGTTCACCCAATGCTCCTCGGCTACGTCTCCTGGTCCAGCCTTTCAGTGGTGGCCTCTCTATTATGTTTTCAAGTAGAGTTTTTACAACAGTGAGCTTGATTTGAGACTCACTAAACAGGATGAAGTCAGTAGGAATGGAGTGCACAGACTCTCCTTACTGAAACTCGACTTCTAAGGGTCACAGTAGTATGACAGGCCTATGCCGAGGAGTTTGCTTGAACCTCTCAAACCTTCAATGGAGTACATAGACTCTCTGACTCTCTCTGGGTCTGTCTGGCTTGATTCTACCTTCAAGTCAGATTGGCTTATACTCTCTGTTGTCTGCTATTAGCTTCCTGTGTCTAGCTAACTCTTCTCTGCATTTATGTGTTCATCTCTCCTTTGCTTCTGTCGAGTCACAACTTTAAAGCCAGTCTATTCCTTTGAATGTTCATTTTTGCTTCCCGGCCTTCTAGTTTCCTTACCTCTGTCTATTTGAATTCCTCTGCTCTGTGTCATCATCACTAGGTAACGCCTTGCAGAGAGGTGGCCACCTATTTCCTAATGAACTAGTGTCAGATTCCTTGAATCATTTTTGAATGGCCGTTAATTCCATTTTCTTCAAGATCGCCCGTGAATCATGAATCATTTGCCAAATCATTATCCACATTAGACTTTAAATCCCATGTCATTTTGCTTTTTGACTTGTCAAATCCGATCAATCATCAGGATTCATCTCCATCGTTGATCTGGGCCCCCCAAATCCTATGGTCGTCATTCATATCAAGCGGACAAGTCACACGATGTTTAGCCATCCGATTTTGGCGGTTTTCTCTCTCATCTGCTAGACGTGTGTCGCTCGATGTGTGGCATCGGGCGGGACTCAGTCAAAACTTCTTACCGCCTCAAGGCCTTCTGATATCCTGTCGGTTTGTGGAATCTCACGCTATGGAACCTAATGCCTTACTTTTCTGAATTTTATATCGATTTCGAGTCTGGGCACTTCAGGGCTTTCCTTCATTGAGGTGGACACCTTACGATATGCGATTAGCTCTTTAGTGCTAATCGCATATCAGAAACCACCCCCGTTTCTTGATTTGGCCTCTGGTTTTTCCAATTTGCACTAGTGCGCGTTACCATGGGCCAAAGGTCTGCACGCTTAACCGAGGGTCCTCATTGCTCTGCTCTGGCCATAACTGCAACTGTTATGAGGATTCCTTCTAATAGCTTTTATTTTTCTAGGACTTGATTCTTTTAGCATAATTTGAAACAACCATGAAAACTTAGAGAGTGTTCTAGGATCTAATTCGAATCATACGCAGATAGTTTCTTAAGCATGTGTTACCTTTCCTAATTAAACTGGATCTAAGAAATCCAATTAATACATACCTCACCCTGCCATAATACTACATGATTAGATTGTTCAGACACCATTACATTTTAGAATTAAACCAATGTAATTGTCATTTCTTAAGCTAGGGGTGGTAGAAAATGTGAATTGCAACAAAATTGTGGGTGCCTCAGTCGTAAAATTGGCACTTATGGGCTGAGAATGAGGGTTGTTAATGCACTCATCACCATCGAGAAAAAATGAGATTGTTCTGCAAGCTATCAAATAAAAAGAAGGAGAGAGAACCAACCTTGTGTTAATCAAGAGGTCGACGGATAATGTTTGTCTTTGTGAAGCCAAAATAATTTTGAACTTTAGTCACCACTTGCCTGAGAGATTCCATGAGCCTACACCAAACTAGTAGCCTCTCGATGCTCCTCCACAAAGAAACACCTAGATGAGCTGGGCCAGGGGGCAGAAGGGGGGGTAGCTCTAGTCATTGGTGGGGGAATGAGGGGCACATAGGGAGGGGAAGGATATCTACGATAGTGGGATGGGATGAACTCGGAGGAGCAAAGGTGGTACAGGTCAAGAATGTGTTGCATGCATGTTTCAGAGGAGAAAATGTTATAGGGAGTTCCCATTTTCTATTTATATTCAATAGAATTAACTAGAGTAATTCCTTAATCCTCACAAAGTTTTTTTGCATGGAAGATATACACGAGTGTTGTTGCATACATTGGGGACCTTGCATAATCCTTGTAAAAGGAGAAACAAAGAGGAAGGAGAAATATAGCAAAGCTAAACGCTGGTTTTTCAAAGGACCAAGAGGTAAGTTTCTGAAGTCTCTAAAAACATGGATTAAAATGATATTGTGTGAGAAACAGGTTATGCCATTAAATTAATGTTTATATGAGACTTTATGGGAGCTACCCGAAGTGGGAGACCATTTAGAAGAGATCTAGATTCAAGTGTAGAATACAGTCCTTTGTTGGGAGCATCTAATAGTGACGAAGAAAGTAATGGTTTGAAGACGCCTCAGGGTACGCCGCAGATGGTAAATCATGGTATTATGGCAATACCACATCCATCCACTCCACCTCCTCCACCACCTCCACCTCACACACCTACACCTCTACCTCCACCTCCACCTCTACTCTCCAGTATGATGAACACTATGAAGATGCTTATATTCAAGGGATCTGGGGAATGAAGACCTTGAAAATTTTTGTTTTGTAGCAGATGTTGTGTGGAAATCACAACAGATCACTCATGATGACCTAAAGAATGTGCAGCTAGTCACAACATTGCAAGATAGGGTGTTGAACTTGTATATTAAGTACAATACAACTCACCTGGCTACGACATTCAAAGGTACGAAAGATAAGTCACAAGCCTAGTCTGTAACTAAGGTTAATGAAATTAAGCAAAAGGTGAATGAATCTACATGGGAGTTTGAGCAAAGGATGAAATGTCTACTACAGTAGGCCAATCTACAGATCTCGGATGATCAACATAAGGATTGGTATATTGCTTCACTATTACTTCATTTGAGATTACTATTGTCACAACAGAAGCTTAGAATGCAAGCTGAAGAACTGGAGATTTGTATGAAGTTGGAGGCCTCGCCTATTCAAGATATGAATATGGGAGCACAACATATTCAATCACAGTTGGCTAGCCTGCATATGGAGTTACAGAGTATCAAAAAGGGAAAAGAGGTCCAAAATGAGACCCGTGCAGAAGTATGGTTCTTAAAGTGCAAAGGCCATGGTCATGACAAGGACCATTGCCTAGTGTATCAGAACTATCTAATTGGGTGAGGTCCTATCCCCCTGAAACTAGAAAATACAGTTGGGATGAGCACTTGTGTAGTACCATGGTGTTCTATATACCAGATCATAGGAAAACATATAAAAGAAGATTTTCATTTGTTACAGAAATTTGTGTAGTCTCCCAAGAAAAAAAATCTCAATTTTTGTAAGTTTGTAGGCCATGATGAGTGCAACTTCCGAAGGTATGACTTAATGATGGATAGAACCCCAACATATAGAGTACAGGCTCAGACATGTCCTCAGCAAGATCAAGGTGCAACTGTAGCGCGCAGAGGATTCCGTGGACAAAGAAGAGGACAAGGGGGAGGAACTGGAAGAGGTCGTAGATAGATTATTTGTTACAACTGTGGATAACTGGGCCACTTTGCACAATATTGTCAGAACCCCAACACCCCTCTTATTAATATTGTTGACAATTTGCTCACGTTATAGAATAGTTTCTCGTTCTCATCGCAAAGATGCAAGAAAAGAAGACCCAACAACCTACTTAGAATATCTAGATGATGATATCAAGACCACTTGAAGATGGGTCTAGCATTGATATTTTTATGTGAAGAGGTATAGCTACCAGGGAGCATAAAGAGAAACAAGCAGAAGGCAATATCTGGGTGTGCAAGGTCACTGAAAATGATGATGGGTTCGGTTTAAATAAGAAAAAGGAACATTTATGGAGGCGAAAAAGAGTTTTTCGGATTCCGGAGCTTCCACATAAAAATTCAAGGTGCACGAACGAAGAAGCCTGAAGAGGTCAGTGTTGTGCAGGAAATAGATCCTTCATTGTTAACATCTTTCTTACAGACCTGCATGAAGTTTGTAAGGGACCAAAAAGTAGTAGAGGGACTGAAATAGTTGATAGATAATTGTGCTAGAAAGGGTAAGCCACTACCCGAACAACTCTTAATGCACAATGTTCATCAACAAACTTTCTACCTTTTAATTGGTACACATAGATTGCCCCAAAATGAGCCACGTTGCCCATGCCTATGTTATCTACCGTGTTTTTCCACGTCCCTAAATCGATCCTATATTGTTTTTTCCATTTAGTGCACGGAAAGACTTGGATGGCCCTGGCGATACGTGGGTTACCCCTACGAAATTCAGGGTTGTTGTGACCCTCCGCGTCCTCCAACTCATCAGCCCAACCCTACACAAAATCAACAAAGTCACCCTCTTCCACGATTCTTGTTTTCTCGTTATACAACTCTGCCTTTAATAGGTGTACTCCACCATTTACCGCTCCATCATTTACTGCGTGATGAACTCCAAAGCAATACAGCTCTCGATACGTGACCGGGTGGCTTTCGCTTTTGACGCTTCCCTCACCATCCGCATCTGGAATCAAGAAAATATATGAAGCACATTGTGGGATCCTTGGAATCAGATTCAGAAATTGATAGGGAAGGGACTGTCTTTCGTATAGACACTTAAGAACAACATCCATATAAAATACTTCGTTTATCTCAATATATGATGGCGCTCTATCAGAGGTATTGAAATTCAAGCCTTTGGGAGGCGGCATATTAGGGTTAATATCTTGCCAATGCCATTCATTATTATCTGCTCCACTTCCTGAAATGTATGGTTCATATTATATTCCCTAAAGGATTCATGGTTTACCCTAAGTTTTTTAATTTTATTTTCTCCCTTCCCTTTACCCCCTTACCTCTTACCCCCACCTCCCCTCCTTCCACATCCCTTATATATTCTCTCCATCCCCTCCCTTTACCCATACTCCTCTATGGGTTGTCCTCTCCTCTTCATTATGACCTTCTCTGATTCCTCGATTTCATGGCTTATTTCACGTATGAATTACGTGGTGGTCCTTGTAGTGAGTCACCATGCATTTCATATCCCTCCTAACTCACATCTATGGTATTTCATCTCCAACATTCCCAGTTTAGTTGAGCATAGTCACTTGGAAAATTTGAACACAACCACCCAACCTAGAATGGTCTTCCACGAGTTCACCCACTAGCTCAGAGTTCTTGCCACTCATCAAGTACCTCTGTTTATCTCTTCAATGGGTATTTAATGCCCTCTTTCATAATATGGTTTCCTTTAGCCGCATCCCCCTTTTAGGTGGATGTTTTTTATCCATTTGTCTATGAATTTAATGGAAAGGCTTGTCTTTCTCTCCTACGATCATAAATATAATTGTAATAATTTGAAGTTTAATTATTTAAATAATTAAATTTTAATTTTAGATATTTTATTTTTATGAATTTAGTAAAAGTGTAGATATGCGAATATGGGAAATATGACCTATTAGAATAGGAAGAGATATTGGACTTTAGAAGTTAAAACCAAAACTCACACCATTGTGTATGTACATGTATGCTAATTTAATGGCAAATCATTCAAGTTTATCTGGTTACTTAACATGGCCTCACATGGTATCATAACCAAGTTTAGCTAATTTTTACCCTCCTAGTAACTCTTCACTATGGATTTAGTGCCATCGGGACTTGAACATAAAAAATTCACTTACATCTGTGTATGCCTATCTATTTCCTATTCTCTCTCTCAAAAGGTTCCCTGCATTCATTTCCCCATTTTCCTTGGTAGCTACCATCATTCAGATTTGCTTCTCCACCATTCTTTAACATTACCTCTTTCTAGCATAGCCAAATTGTTTTTAAGGGGGAGCAAAGGTGGTGGGGGCCATGGATGTGTTGCATGCACGTTGAAATGTTCTACAAAGTGCCCATTTGCTCTTTATATTCCATAGAATCAATCATAGCAATTCCTTAATTCCCACAAAGTGTTTTCGCACGGAAGAAATCCTAGAATATTGTTGTAGACATTGGGGGCCTTGCATAACCCTATTCAAAGGAGGAAGAAAGAGGAAGTTTGCATCAATAACTTTTGTAAATGTTGTTTTATACTAAAAAAAAAATTAATGAATTTAAAATCCATGATGGATTTGAATATGTCATGGGTGTTGCCTCTACTATCTTAGCTTTAATATGGAATTCCCAATAATTATTTTCTTTAGAGCAACAAGTTGCTAAACCTTTCATTTAGGAGCCTTTGCATATAGATTTTATGGTCTTGGTATCTACATTGGGAATAATATTTTCTTTAGCGTAATTACATGAAATATGATGTTCCTCATTCACATTCTCTAGCAAGTTCAATTTGCTCATATGTTTGACGGAAAAGTAGAAATAACAAAAGCATATAAAAACATAATTGTGATGACTGGAGTAGAGGAGGAAATATTGTTGAATTTGGAAGGAACATTTTCTCATGCTCTAGTGTTCCTTGAAAATCAATAATGTAAAGTGGATGCTTTGGGTTGGTGAATTTTTATGTGTAATATATGTGAAAAAATGTTGTCCATCTCATGCTCCAAGAAATAAGACTCCTTATGAAATATGGTATGGTCGCATTCCTTTAGTAAGGCATGTCAAGGTTTCTGGTTCCACCTTATATGTCTTATTCCCACGGAAAAAAGAAGAAATATTATCGCGAGGAGTTTGAAATGCTTCTTCTTGGGGCACTCATATACCACCAAGGCATATTGTATTTATGATTAAACAAGAAGTTTACTTTGTCTAGGTATTTGATTTTTCTTTAATCCTCCAAGACTAACAAAAATGTTGAGCAGTGGATTTATTGTTTGTATATATTCAATCATGCAAGAACATGTCATATATTTCATAATGAGATTCCACATCTTGAAGCGTGGTCCATTTCTTGAATAAACATATGGAATCTCCTTTTAAAGCATTTTCTCCCCCTCATCAAGTCTTGGCCACTTATTTAGTTTAGGAATATGATTTTAGTGATATCATCTAAAGGATCAAAAAAATAAACCTTGATGCGTCCCCATCTTCATCAATAGAGTAACCTATGGTGGTTTTGATCTTGTACATATCAGATGCTTACCTTGACAAGCACAAAGAAAAGCTCATGGAAAAAGGATTTTCACAAAAGGTGTTGGTTATGAAGAGATGTTTCCCCCACAATAAAATTGGTAATCTTACAAACTCTATTTCCCTTGGTAGCTCAGAATGGACATAAATTTCATGAAAATGGATGTGAATACTACTTTCATGGGTGGTGACTTGAAACGAAATTTCTTCACGACTCAAACACAATTTTTTTTTTTGTAAAGGGAATAGAACAAAAAAGATTGTTAACACTCAAATCCATATATGAGCTAAAACAACCATCTTGAGCCTTGTATGAAAATTTAATTGAGCATCTTTTGATATTAAATTTCAAACATTTTACTCTTGATGATGTGACTCTATTTTTCAAGAATGTTCTAATAAATGTCATATATCTTGTGATTTATGTAGATGATCTATAAATAATAGGGAACAATGAAAACTATATTGCTTCCATAAATAAAGAATTGATGAAAGGATATGGGATGATATATTTGGGATGCCTTCACTACTACTTAGGCATTAAAGTGGCCTAACATCTAAAGTCTATATTCCATTCTCAAAGAAGGTAAATTGGAAAATTGTTGAACATATTTTACATGTGTGAACACAATCCATTATCTATTTTTATGGAATAGAATATGAAGCTAACATCAAAATAAGAGAATGAATTTGACGATGCAACTAAGTATTGATAGCTTACAAGGGGTATTATCTACCTCACAACTACCAGATGAGATATTTCATTTGTTATTGGACTTGTTTATATGTTTATGCAAAATCCATGTGAATGAAATTGTTCTATTTCAAAAGGACTTCTAAAGTTCTTGAAAATGACTCAACATTTTGGACTCAAGAATTGGCAAATGGATGAATTCATATTGATTGGATATTATATTTTAGGCATTGATGGAGACAAGAAAAATGGAGTATTTACTTCACACGTCTGACTAGTCATGAATCCAAGTAAGTACCAGAATATATATCTCTTGAAATTATTAAATATTTCATTGTCTAAATTTCCAAACAAGAAGATATAGAAAAAATACTAACTTGACCTATTCTAAAATTTATTTCATGATCGTTCACAAACCCTAAATTCCATAGGGTATAGCTCCAAAGTATAGTGACCCAAATTCTGAAAATCAAACAAGTTATTCCTCAATATTTATTCTTAATATGGTCCAATTTTCACTTCATGAAGCTTTACAAAAAAAACAAGTTACAATACAAATGCCAAATTGGCCTATTTGAGACTAAATTATGAAGTATAGAGGAGCCCTCGTGTCCTCGGGAAAATCTCTAAAAATAAAGCTAACCAAGACGTGTACCTTGGAACATATGTTCATCATGCTTTCCTTGACATTATCCAAGTTTCATGGTTTTAAGCCTCACATTAAGAGCATTGAGAAACCCTAACTTCAATGGACCATGACTCTGAAAATATAGTGAACCGAGATGTGAAACTTAAACTAGATATTTTTTGAGATGTCTGTCAATCTTCTCTAGATTTCACCATTTGAAACCTCCCCAAAAGAAATTTATAGTGAAAATGGCACAATCACCAATTTGAAGCAGCAAAACCCTAGGATCAATAGCTCTCGTACTAATTATCATTATCCTTGGGCCTTAAAAATGATAAGAAACCAATAATTACAGACCACTTCGTGGGGGAAACCTCTTTTTATAATAAATACAATGAAGTAACAAATATTTGATGATCCTAAGACTAGGTCTCATTCGCTTATATATAGGAGACAAAGAACATAATTATAATAAAATGAGATTATGATGGGTTCTAGCCTACATAACAATAGAACAATAGAAATGTAATTACTCAATATATAAAGCTTATTAATAAGTTATTGAATTTACATGGGGCATATATAAAACTTAATAATTGACACCTTTGTTTGCGGAGTAATTAATTTTTCTATAAAATATATAGATATAATAAAATTTCAAACTAATAAATAAAACCCTTTTATTTATAACAACAATAATCCCTCTCATCAAATACAGTCTTTAAAAATGATTAAAAAAACCATATTTATATATGTATGTGTGTGTGTGTGCATATATATATATATTCTATATTATATATATATATATATATATATTAGATTTTAATATTACGTTATGTCAAAGCCAGCTCACAAAAGATAGATGAACGCCTTAAAATTCATCCTCTTCGAGGGGGAAACCTCCTTTACATTACATAAATGAACAATTTTGGATGATACAAATGAAAATACATCCTTTCTATATAAAGGAGTCTAAGCGGCCATAATATATTCAGAGTCGACATAAACAATTATTAATGTAAGGGCACAATAATAAACAATAGTGGGCTTCTATGGGGCACAATAGTTAAAATATGACTACATGGGTAACAACAATATAATAGCGGGGGTTTGTACTAATAACAATAAGCGGCTACACTAGTAGTATTCAGGGGCCTACATGCCCCTCTCCTTCAAAAAGTGTTGTCCTCAATGCATGAGTAGTTCTTGATGCCTCTGTATAAAAATTTTGTCTTTCCATGTGAAATCTTCAACAGGAAAGTTCTTCCATTTGATGAGATGTTTTGAAATTGATCGATTTCGTAGCTATCGACTTCTCAGTTCTATAAATGCTTCAAGTTCCAATATGATTTTTCCTTCCTTGTCAAGTTCTGGCAATATTGTTGGAACTGGGATATTCAACAACTTTTGAATGAGTTCCCCCCCTGCTTCACCATTCTTCCATTCATACCTTCCTTTTTTTATCAAATTTGGTTGGATAATTGTACCGACCTCTACCATTTCTGCAACCATATGTTCAATTTCACTCCTTTGGGCATATGGATATCTATAAGGATTGACGTTTGGAGGAACACATCCTAGAATAAAATGAATAGCATGATCATGATCACGAATATGTGGGAGACCTTTGGGAGTCTCAAATACCTTGGAATGATTGTCCAAGACTTTTTCGAGATATGGAGAAATACATGATTTTGATATGCGAACGGTTAGCGAACATAATTGTGAAATTACACCTTGTTGTTCTTTCTTTAGAAGCTTTGTCATTCCGTTAGAGTTGATTATCTTTCCTGGTTTCCCTGTGATACCCCTTAATTCAACTTCCTTTCCTTCCGAAGAAAATTTCATAAAATTTCTTGAAAATTAAAAGCTATTGTACCTAAGGATTGTAGCCATTAGACTCCTGGTACAACCTCAGCACCACCCATTGGAACGGAAAACATTGGGCAATTCAATACATATTCTCCCATGGATAGCTTGATATTATGGTACTTTCCAGAATTACAATTGTCACTTGACATTCTGGTGCTGGATCTAGGAAACAATTCAAGTCCTTGGCTATATTACAATTAATAAAATTATGGGTACTACCCGAATCAATCAATACTATTACCTTTTTCTTCTTGATATTTCCTTCTATATTTATAGTTTGAGGAGTGGTAATTCGAACGAATGCATTACAGGATATGTTCGGACTCATTTCCTCTTTCTCTGGGGTTGGTTCCTAGTGAGTGTCCTTTTCTTTTGATGTTTCTTGATACTTTTCTTCCTGATATTTCACTGTTTGAACCTTCTTCCTCTTGATATGTCCTTCAATCTTAAGAGTTTTGGGAGTGGCAATTTCTTCCAATGCTTTACAAGATATGGTTGGATTCATGTCTTGACGCTCGATGTGATCTTTCACTTCTTGAACATTTTTCTTCTTGATATGTCCTATCTTGATAGTTTGAGGAGTGGTAATTCTGGCCAATGCATTACAAGATATGGTTGGGTTCATTTCTTCTTTCTCGATGTGATTCTTTCACTTCTTGAACTTTTTTCTTCTTGATATGTGCTTCTATCTTGAGAGGTTGAGGAGTGGTAATTCTTGCCAATGCTTTACAAGATATGGTCTGATTCATTTCTTCTTTCTCTTGGGTTGGGTCCTGGCACATATCCTCTTCTTTTTTTATCCTTTTCTTCCTCGTCTTCGTACTCTATGTAAAATAATTTCTTCTCACCACACTTATGACCTTTAGTGTATTTGCTATCATAATTATAACAAATCCCTTTTTTTCATTTTTCTTCCAATTGTTGTGGCGTAACCCCTGTAGGTTGTGGAAGGCTAGGAGAAACAACACTTCCATTATTATAGTTCTGAGGGGTGGACTTCCTTGTTGCCATAATTTTACTTTCCACTTTGTAACAAAGCCCTTTTTCTCTTCCCAATTGTTGTGG
>APFE030300253.1:0-26429 GCA_000404065.3 Pinus taeda | reverse complement strand
AATTAGCCATTTCCTTTAAGGGGCGATTTTTCCTTTCAGCTACACCATTTTGTTGTGGAGTGTATGGAATAGTATGTTGCATTTGAATTCCATTTTCGGTGCAAAAGTTGATGAATGTGTTTTTAACATATTCTCCACCATTATCAGTTCTTAGCTTAAGAATTTGATGTCCAGATTGTTTTTCAACAAAGCTTTGAAGGCCAAAAATGTGTTAAATACTTCGCTCTTGAGTTTTAAGAAGTATACCCAAGTGCGTCTAGCAGAAATTCATCAATGAAGTAGAATACTTGCAGCCAGAGAATGAAGCAACAGGAAGTGGACCACATAAATCACTGTGAACAAGCTGTAAAGGGGCTGAGGCGTGCCAAGAGGCACGTTTTTCAAAACTGTCCGATGATGTTTTCCGAGTACACATCCGGAACAAACACCATCTCTGCAAGATACCATAGGAAGACCTGTCACCATATTTTCTTTACATAGATGCTGAAGGGAGCGATAGTTTAAGTGACCAAATCGCTCATGCCAAAGTTTGCTCACTTCATCATTATGAGCAACAAATACTGAGGAAAGATTTGATGACCCAAAGTTGTGAAACTTATACAACCTTGTGGAATCATCAGCAATACCAGTAGCTAGAATCTGTTTAGGATCTATTAGATCCTTGATTACAACATCATGAGGTGAAAATTCAACAATTTTACCTTCACCTGAATGAGTTATCTGATATACAGATAGAAGGTTGCTGGATAAGGTTGGAACACATAATACATCATTAAACTGACCATTGTCTAGATGAACAGTTCCAGTCCCTACAACATTAAAAGATCTATCATCACCAACATATATATTTTTGGTGTTACAATCATGTAAAGAAGAAAACATGGCTTTGTTTTTGGCCATGTGATAAGAGGCTCAAGAATCAATGAGCCACTCATGAGAATGAGAAGAAGAAGATACATTTAATGCATAACCAGACTGAGATGATTGACAACGACATGCAGAAAGTGCCATTCCTGAAGATGAAGTTGAATTTGAAGTAGAAGAATGCTCCACATGGATGTTATGTTTCTTCATTGCGGCTTCCAAGGCTTCCATCTTCTTAAAGCATTTAGATTCTAAGTGGCCATCTCGATTACAAAAGTTACAATGTCTATCAGTCTTCTTCCATTTGTTTTTATTGGTCTTTTCATTTTGCTGAAATGATCTTTCATTTTGAGACTGAGTTTGCTTAGGACCCTTGTTTGGTTTAGGACCATTCTTTTTAGGATATGACTTCTTAGGATTCTTTAAATTTGGTTGCTGCTGGGCGGCTAACGCTTTCTTGGAAGAGTTTCCAAGATTAAGAAGACCAAGGTGTAAGAGTTTTTCTTGTTCTCTTATTAAAGAATCACAAAAAGAGTCAAAGGAAGGGGCCTTGTAGTCTTTTCCTTGACAAATGAAAGCTTCCCTTGTAGAATGGAAGGTGGAAACAAATACAGAGTAGGCTGGTCCCAACTTAGTAAGGATGGAATAAATAAGGTTACTATCTTCTTTCTTAACCTTAACACCTTCCAAGAGATATCTAAGGGTCTTGAATTTGGACAAGAAATCTTCAATGCAAGAAAAATTATTAGGATCCAATGTAAGCAACTCATTTTCAAGTTGATGGGCTCTAATTTCATTTTTAATCCCAAAAACTTTAGTGATTTGTTCCAATGCTTCATGAGGAGTATCAAGTTCTGCAATATGGAATCTAAGATCAGGAGAAATAGACATCCCTATCAAACCACGTGCTTGATCTTGTCTATTTTCCCATTTTGCAACCTTGTCTTCATCTTTTGGTTTCTTCTCTTGGCCCGTGGCTATTCTGTAGAGACCTTTACTTCTAAGTAAATCTTCCATGTAGGATACCCATTGGAAGTAGTTAGTGCTGTCAAGAATGACTTGGCATGGAATTTCCATTTAAAAAAAAACTGAAGCTAAAGATGATGAAAGTAAGTGTTCCAATGGATAGATCTCGAAAAATTAGTCTGTTTTAAAAAAAACGGCTCTAAAAAAGGCTTCCGGATGAAGAAGTTATGGCTTTTTGAAAAAAAAATGTTGAAGTTGCCGGCAAAGTGCGCGAATGTGCGGGAATGAAAAAAAACGCCCCCACAAAATGGAGATTTGAACCAAGACCTCTACTCTCTTAAAATAGCTTTGAACCAATTGAGCTATACAAAAAATTCAAAAAATTTGTGAGAGAGAGAGAGAGAGGGGGGGCGGGGCTTTGGTTTGCGTGCTTGCCTTGAAAAACCTCTTTTTCCCTACAAAACACAAAACACAAAACCCAACACGGACATGCAAAGAAAAACGAACCTTATGGCTCGAAGTTAGCTTTACCCAAAAAACTAAATATTTAAAAAAAAAATGAACCTTGTGGCTCCAAGTTAGCTTTACCTGGAAACTAAATATTTTCCTTAATGTTTCTGATTTTCCGAGATCACACTAAAGTGCAGGGAAAACAGCATACGCATGAAAAAAATTCTTCCTTTCCGTTTCTGATTTGCCCAGATCGCACAAAGTCGCAGGGAAAAGAGCATACGTAGAAATGAAAGGTATAGATCCGGTAAAAAAAAAAATAGCTAAATAAACCGAAATCGAAATAAATAGAGAGAAAATAACAGTAAACTGCAAATAAACACTGTATACCTCCAGATCTTAAAAATGACGCAGCTAGGGCTCCCGGAAACCTTTTCGCGTGAAAGGAAAGGGGTTCCTCACTGGAACAGATGCTCCCAACACAACAGAGCAGTCCTCTCGGCCCGAAAGCAGTCAGAAACAGTAGATCTAGGAAACGACAGCCGCATGCAGTTCTACCGGCTTCAGATTTGGATCAACAACGGACGCGGCCCTCAAATAGCTCTGATACCATGTAAGAATTTATAGGGTAAGTTCCTCAGACAGAACACCAAAAGGACACCGCTCACAAACAGATCACAGATCAATACACCAGTATTTTGACGTGGTTAAAACCCTCAGAGAGGGAAACAGTCCACGGCCTGCGCCAACGTGGCTACTACAAGAAATTTATTAATAAAAGAATGAAAATTTACATAAGCTTCTCTCATGCACGGTGAACCTACAAATGACCCTCCATGTGCTTTAAATAGAATTCATGGACCAATCGAGTGTCAAGCCATGGATCAAGTGTCGGTAATACCGAGGAGAGAATGAACTGTCAGATCACTACATATCGTGACCGTCAAATTGTAAGTTACAAATATACATAGTAAAGAAACACACTTTACCTAACTCTATACTAGACCAAGTTATACTTAACTATTCCTATGTGTCGGATTATCCTAACAAATCAGAGACAAAGTCGATTATTGGATTTAAGGAAATCGCGATGCTTCTAGGCGAGACCCCCTAGGGGCTGGATCAGAGACTGAAGTGTACAATTCATGAAGCCAATATGACCTTGATAGATGGGCAACACTGCACATGGTTTGTAGCATCGCTAACGTTGCATCTAAGGAACACATTGTCACAACAAAAGCTAACCACTCAGACCGAGACCTTGGAGATCACAATGAGACTGAACGAGACCCCGATATAAGATCCTAACCTGGGATTTCAACAAATCCATGCACAATTGAAAAATTTGTGCCTTGAGATGCAGAGTTTGAAACAAAACAGGACATCTCGCCCAGAAGCACGCGAGGAAGTATGGTGCATAAAGTGCAAGGGCCAGGGGCATGACAAGGACCATTGTCCAGTCTTTGAGAACTACGTAGTGGGAGGAGGACCAATGCCATTGAGACCAGAGGCACAAGCAGGATTGAGCATGATGGCTGCATTATGGTGTGTGATTTGTTAGATAGGAGGAAAGCATGCTACAGATAACTACCATCTACTACAAAAGTATACGCAGAATTCCTAGCAATTGTTCTGTAATTTCTTCAGGTCAATAGGCCACGATGAGCGTACCTATAGGAGTCATCAACTGATGACGGATTAGACTCCTAACTAAAAAGTTCAGACCAAAACATGGGCCCTCGATCAAAATGCAGGGATGGTGCACACTATATTTCAGGGGCGCCGATGAGGTCAAGGAGGAATGGGACCAGGAAGAGGTCACGACCAGCTGATATGTTACAATTGTGGATGGTGAGGGCATTATGCTTACTATTCTACAAATCTGACGAGAGTATCATGCTTATATTGTACCCAGTTTGATCATGAGATGAAGGACTATCCCACACTAATATCGAGGTTGCTCGATAAAGGGGCGCTCCAACCTCCCCCCACTCAGAACCTACAATTTATGAGGTCTGAGACACTTGAGGAAGACCCAAATGTAAATATCATGCTCTGAAGTGGTATCACGACAGTAGATGACAAAGGCAAGTAGCCCGAAGAGAGCGCCCGGGTTCGCAAGGCTCCAACAAAGGAACCAAAATTTGATTTAGAGCGCGGTAAGGAGACATTCATGGAAGTTAAGAAGAGCTTCACGAATGCCTCTACTTCAGGAAGTAAAGACAAACTAGAATGAGAAATGGACCCATAAATGCTCACTACAGTTTTGGAGACATGCATGAAGCTGCTGCATGATAGCAAAGCTGTGAAGGGACTGCAAGAACTCATCACTTGACGTGCTAGACCAGGAGAATCACGTGTAGTCTAGAAGCTCGGGAATCACACAACATGAACAAGAAGGGAGATGAGATTGGCCACATAGATTGGGGAATATGAAATGGATCAAGTGATTTTGGATCTAGGATCGGACGTGAATGTTCTACCAAAACATACATGGGAGCGCATGGGCAGGCCTGCATTGCAATGGTCTCCTATTCAATTGCAAATGGCGAACTAGCAAAAGATCCTACCTATGGGAACATTGCAGGGAATAATGGTGGATATTGAAGGTGCGAGCACGCTTGCATATTTCGAAGTGATAGAGATTGTTGATGATAATAATCCCTATCCCGTGCTACTGGGAATAGATTGGGCCACTGACATGAATGGAGTGATAAATATAAAGAAGCGCAAGATTATTTTCGAGAAAAAGTCACTACGCGTAGTGGTATCTTTAGACCCTACAGAAGGATCACACTACACAAAGCCAGTGCACGACTAAGATAGCGATGATGATCTAGACCATATCTACAAGATAACCGCGTAGGAGTAGGACTGGGTAAATCCAACAGTAGACGACGGACTTTTGTGGGAATGCAAAATCTCTTGCACATCAGATGCGGATAAGGAGATAGAATTATGGTAGAACCGGTTACACGAGGTAACCACACTCAACTGTAACATGATGACAAGGTCGTTGCACTGTGTGGCAACAAAGGTAAGAGATCTGCCTATGTATGGTGGGTTGAGTGAGGTGGATGATTTCCTGAATAAATTTGAAATAGAAGTACTTGAACAAAAAAGTTTCGACACTTTGAAATGGGTATTGCGTGCTACGCCCGCAAGGTAGTGGGGTACGCACCAGTAGAATTTTGAGGACAGGCGTGAAAACAGAAGGATGATGTGCTTATGATTTGTAAAGCCTTAGATGCGGGTAACAGACAAGTATGATGGACGAGATGATCCATGTGCACACCTCGTGAAATGGACCAAGGTCTACAGGGAAGAGCCCCAACCTATGTGGGTGCACCTGTTCTATTATACCCTAGATATCATACCCATGAATTGGTATACTGTGATAGAGCCCCGCCATGGCATGAGAAAATGTGATATCTTGCACGAAGGATTCCTGTTAACCTTCACATTTGAAGATTTTTGGTGGGATACTGTTGATGATTTGCTACAAGCAGTAAAAGAAGTTATATTCAGAATACCCCAGGAGCCAATGGAGGTGCTTCAGCTGGAATGGGCGACCCAGCTGAGTTGGAAGATGAAGTGTTACAATGTAAATATTGTGGAGGAGGATGAAGATCCACAAAAAATTAACATTCCAAAAACTAAAGGCTATCGTGATGTTCAAGGACCATTGATTGAAGATCTTGACATCACCGTGCCGGTAAAACAAAGTAGGTAAACATTGGGACAGAGGCGGAACCAAAGTATGCCACACTCAGTGACTATTGGGATGATGCCATGGTGGATAAGGTCACTGAGTTACCTTGCGAGTACAAATACTTATTCCCGACCACGATTATGGACTTAAAGGGGATCTTTGTCGATTTAGGGATAATGAAGATCACCCTAAAACCTGACTTGAATCTATTTAAGCAAATACCTTACTGCTTGAATCCAAATTACAAGGAAAATGTCTGCGTAGAACTAGGCAAAATGCTTGCAGCCAGAATTATTGAGCCAATGGGAGAATTCGGCTGGGTAAGCCTTATGGTAGTGCAGGAGAAAAAGCAGAAGGGTGAGATAAGAATATGCATGGACCTCAAGAAGTTGAATGATGCATGTGTACATGACCCATTCCCAACCCCGTTCACAGATGAAGTATTAGAAAATTTTGGTGGGCAAGAATCATATTCTTTCACCGGTGGGTTCTCATGGTACTGCCATATCAAAATCGCCCTCGAAGATAGGAGCAAGACCATCTTCGCCATTGAATGGGATTTCTTTCAATACATTTTCATGCCAATGGAATATATTGTTCTTAGTCTGTGCATAACAGCGCTCACAGGTATGATGGACAACAAAGCTTTGGATGAAAGGCTCACACAATTGGAAGAACCTTGAGGAGGAATGGTTCTTGGCTAGTTTTCATCAGCAGGTACAAAAACAATGTGAAAAGGCCTGGTACAATCACCACATCAAGTTACGCACCTTCAAGGTAAATGAATTAGCACTGTTATATGACAGTAAGTTTGAAAAATTCCCGGGAAAGTTCAGAATGCATTGGCTAGGACCATACATGGTTAAGGAGGTCACAGATGAAGGTGCAGTACAACTCATCAAAATAAATGGAGATCCCTTCCCAGGCAAAATGAATGGCAACTTCTTGAAGCCCTACAAGGGTGGCCAGGCTATCTAACTAACTGGCAGAAGCACAGTCTTCACACTCCAAGGATCCGGACAAAGGCACAGGACTATAAAACTATGCAAGGGATACTGGCACAGATGGAGAGAAGTAGTTTGGACATAGAGGTCTCAGAACAACATATGTAGCAGATCCAACAAGCAACAACTTAGTGCATTGTTGACCTTTGCACAGTTCGAGAACAGTTGGAGGGACTCCACACAAAGATCACTGTGCCAACAGAGTGACTTGAGGGTGAATCATGATGTTTGTGTTGGGGGGTTGTTGGGCATGGAATCCCCCCAAGGCATGTTTTGGGGCTGAAAACCCAAGTTTTGACCCAATATTGTTGCAAAGCTCTGCGAATTGCGAGCATGGGGCGTGACAAGTATGATAGAGTCGTGGGGTTTTCTGCCCTAGTTTTGTAATGTAATGTCGGTTGGATAGACCTACCCATGGTCTGCCAACCATGGGATTGCATAAATAGAGAGAGGCTCTAAGTGTAAAAGGGAGAGAAGTAAGGAGATAGGAAGAGAGTCTAAGGAATTAGGTGAAGTGTGTCTTTGGGTCATAGAGTAGGAGAAGGCTCTGCAGCTGAGTGCACAGAGGCCTAGTAGTCCACAGCTGAGTGCGCGGACCCCTGCAGCTGAGTGCATAGGGCAGAGTCAAGTCTATAACCAAGGAAAGAATTAATAAAGAGAAGTTTTATCATAATTATGTGTATCTGTTCTTGGGTTAATGCATGTTTGATATGATTTGCAAATATACTATTTATTTAATGCGTGCACCGATATGAATGGTTTATGTTGTTAAGTATAACTTAAAGCACACAAGTAGGCTAAAATAATCAACTAACATTGGAATAATAGTAAGGTCTTGTGTAATAACGTAGAAGCATTGCATTCAACCCCTGAGTAGTGCTGCGTGAAGGCAGTATATCAGGCTGCAAGGTATGGGAAAGGTTAGGGTCAAACAACAAACCACTTGAACTCATTAGACATCTCCAGAGTGTGGAAACTTGGTTCTAGCACCCTTCCATACTACTTCGGGTGAGACCACAATCCATGCTCCATGCCAAAAGGGCCAGTAGTACCAGGATTTGTTTGGATAACTTAACTCTTAACCTAGGTCATGCCCCAATAAGCCAACAAGCAAGATAGAGGCAGTGGTAGAGAACCATTGTAGTGTTGGATATGTGGTAAGGATCATCATAAGAAGGATTTTCCATAGTATCAGAGTGGTGGTAGACCCCAGACCTATAATTCTCAGGAGGTGCATACAGTTGATGATGTTGGTCATAGAATTCCTTGGATCTATTCAGTTGTGGATAATAAGCAGGTGGATAATCAGGCATCGACCATTGAGATGGACAATAATATTTGTGATCAAGTTCTTTCTATTTTGATTTAGCCTAGATCTAAATATAGATATATTAGTCCTGACCTGGTGGATAAGTGTGTATTAAGAAAATAAGTGCATGCAAAATCTTGGTTGGTATAGTTGGCTACAAGTACAAATAAGCGAGTTCAACATTGGGTAAGAGCTCGTGAATTTGAGTTTAATGGTATGCCTACAATAGTATACTTGAATGTGTTGCCATTGGGATCATATAAATTGCTTTTGGGTATGGATTGGCTATACCTTCACAGAACCAAAGTGGATTGCTTCGACAAGGCCATTAAGTGTGTGGATGATAGTGGGGAAAAGAGGACATTATAGGGAAAGAAGAAGCCTACATCAGTGAGGATGGTTACCACTATGCAAGCTAAGCATAGTCGCAGAAAATATTTTGTGATGTTTGTAGTGCACATTTCTAGTGACAAGGGTAAGGAGGTTGAGGATGTAGATGTGTTGATAAGGTACCTAGTTTTCTAACAGTTTTAGGATGTATTCCCTGAGGAAATTACAAAGTTTCCACCTCACATGGAGGTAGATTTATCTATTGAGTTAGTGCCAGGGGTGGCTCCATCATCAAAAGCACCTTACAGGATGAGAACACCTAAGTTGGTAGAGTTGAAGTTGTAGTTAAAGGATATTCTTGACAAGGGATACAATAGGCCAAGTGTATAGCCTTGGGGCGCACCAGTGTTGTTTATAAACAAGAAAGATGGTACTCTTAGATTGTGAATTAATTACAGGTAGCTAAACAAAGTAATGATCAATAACAAAAAACATTTTCCAAGGATTGATGATCTATTTGATCAGCTAAAGGGAAAAACAATTCTCTCTAAGATCGACCTGAGATCGGGATACCATTAGGTATGCATCAAGGCAGAGGATATCTTCAAGACTACATTCAGGACCAGGTATGGGCATTATGAGTTCGTTCTTGTTCCATTTGGTTTGACTAATTCTCCAGCTAAATTTATATGTTTGATGGATAGTGTGTTGCATCCTTACCTGGACAATTTGTTATTTTATTCATTAATGACATATTGGTATATTCTAAAAATGAGGAAAAGCATGCAGAAAATTTAGTAGTAGTGTTGAGGTTGCTAAGAGAGCATCAATTGTATGCTAAGCTTAGAAAGTGCAACTTGTTTCAGACTAAGGTACACTACTTGGAACATGTTGCCTCCAAGGAAGGCATTACAGTAGATCCAGAAAAGATAAGTGCCATCATGGAGTGGGCATCTCCTAAGAATGTAGATGAGGTGAGATCATTTATGGAATTGGTAGGTTCTACAAGAGGTTATTCAGGAAATTATCATGCATTGCATATCCTATCACATAATTGCAGAGGAAAGGTAAGAAGTTTTGAATGGACAGAGGAATGTGAGGCTAGTTTTGAGCAGCTTAAGCAGTTATTGACACATGCACCAATGTTGAAAATTGTGGATTCAGACAAGGAGTTTGTAGTGTGTATAGACGCTTTCAAGAGATGACTTGGTGGAGTTCTCATGCAATAAGGATAGGTAGTGTGCTATGAGTCACAAAAACTAAATGAGCACGAGTAGAACTACCTAACACATGATCTTGAGTTAGAAGCAATCATACATGCATTAAATATGTGGAGACACTATCTTCAAGGTAGACAATTTGTGCTAATGAGAGATCACAGTGGGTTGAGGTATTTGTTTGACCAACCAAATCTAAATTCCAGGCAAGTTAGATGGTTTGATACATTTATAAAATTCGACTTCGAGATCAGATATATCAAAGGAAAGGATAATTAGGTTGCAGATGCTCTGAATAGGAAGGTACAAGTAAATCATATAGTAGTTATGAGCTCTTATGGGATAGAGTTACAAGATAGTATCTTGTAGGCAAGATAGTGAGATGAAAAATGCATGGAGATCATGCATAGGTTATAGAAAAGTACAAGTACAGGTGTAGGTATAGGTACAAGTGATCAGGATGCAGACTATCATCTCATGGAAAATGGCTTAGTGAGGTTTTGAGGCAGGATCTATGTGCTAAATTGTAGTGAGCTCAAGAAGCTTATCTTGAGAGCGTTTCATGTCAAGCCATACTCGAGTCATCCAGGATATCAGAATACGTTGACGACAATAAATAATATTTACCATTGGTCGAATTTAAAGAAGGAAGCGGCATAGTTTGTGGTTAGATGTTTAGATTGTCAGCAAGTAGAGATGGAATGCAAGCATCCAAGTGGTTTACTATAACTTATTTCGATTCCAGAATGGAAATGGGAGGTCGTTTCCATGGATTTCATTACAGGTTTTCCAAGGATAGTGAAGCAAAATTATTTTATTATGGCCATGGTTGACAGGTTGAGAAAGGTAGCTCACTTCATTCCAGTGAATACTACATACTCATCCAATGTGATATAATAGGTTTTCATTAGAGAGATAGTGAGTCTACATGGTGTTTCAAAGAAGATTGTGTCAGACAGGGATGTAAAATTCACTTCAAAGTTTTGGAAGGAGTTATTTGTAGGCTTGGGTACAGAGTTGGCCTTTAGTATAGCTTATCATCCATAGATAGATGGATAGACAGAGAGGGTCAATAGGATTTTGGAGGATATGCTAAGGATGTACGTGATGCACCAATAGAGGAAATGGGAGGCATATCTTCCTTTGGTTGAGTTCACATACAAAAATGGTTATCAGTATTCATTGAGGATGATTCATTTCAAGGCATTGTATGGGTGGAGTTGTAATACACCTATCAGTTGGAGTGATTTAGTGAACAAGGTACTTATGGGACTGGATATGCTAGTAGACATGGAGGTAGAAATGGAGGTTATAAAGATGGTATTCAAGGAGTTTCAAGTTGGGGAGCATGTGTATTTTCACATCAAGCCCAAGAAAATATCTTTGAGGATTGGTTCATGTGCCAAGTTGGCACCACGGTATTGCGGTCCTTTTGAGATCCTCGAGAGGATTGGACCAGTGGCATATCGACTTGTACTACCTCCAACATTTAAAGTCCATGATGTTTTCCATATTTCATTGATTAATAAGTATATAAATGATGTTGATCATGTTATATATTGGTTTGTATTACAGGTGGAGCAAGAAGGAGAGTTCTAGCTGGAGCCTTAGTGCATATTGGAACGAAAACATCTCATGCACAGGAACAAAGCCATAGAGAAAGTTAAAGTGCAGTGGAAGCATTTTGGGCCTGAAGAAGCTACATGGGAGATGATATATGTTTACCGGTTGAGGCAAACAAATTTTAGTTTGATGTTGGTATATGTTTGGCATTTGTCTTGCTAATGTTTTGGTATATGTGTGTATATGTATATGGATGTAAATACCACCATGAGCTAATTTATAAATCTCCAATAAGTGATATGGGTGTCATATTATTATGGTTGTTATATAGTCACGTTGTCATCTTGTTTTTCCTTTTAGTAGGTATTTCATTGTAAATGTTGTAACGAGATAAGCTATAAAGCTTCTTGGGCAGTATGTTTGCTTTTCAACAGTTTTGTTGAGGTCATGGTGTGGTTTAACACCGAGGACAACGTTCCCCAAGCAAGAGGGTTCCGTAACAACCCTCGTTAAAATTTCATGTAATAAAAGTTAATAAAGGAAAAATAAGACCATGGTTAAGCGACACTTATTCCAAGTTGAATGTTCACCAACTATATCCTAGTTGGAATCATTGGATGTGTGCTTTTGCTAAGGGAAATTGGCAGAGACTAAGGAAAAGGCATTAAAAGGGAAAAAGGCATTTTGGCACATTTATTTATGAAAATAAAGGAAATTAGGAGAAAATTAAGGTGAAAGGTCACAGGTTGCATGTGAGGAGGAAATTGAAGGAAAATAATGGAAAATGAAGAAAATAGAGGCCCCATTCCATAAAAATTCTTCTAAGGATCAATTGGTAACCTTTTGTCAGTTCAAGTTTGGAGCTCTCTCATTATTCTCTCTCTCTCTCACTCTCTTGGTCACTTAGAGTTTGTTTGGAGAACTCTAGATGTGGATCAAGGAAGGAAAAGCAAGCAAAGGGAAAGGAAGGAAAGCAAGGATCAAGGAAGAAAATAAGGATCAAGTAGCTTTAGCAAGAATAATTGTAGGTAACCTTTTACATCTGTGATTTTCTAGTTGGTTTGGACATGCACGGATTTGCATGTTGTTGTATGGTTCTCTTGTTGTCGGTGGCATGGTTTTGTCGAGTTATGAAAGTTGTTTTTAGCCTAGCCTTGCCTTTTTCCAGATTCCGTGGTATGTTGGGATGTTTATTTCCATTTTTGAGCTTTGGTTTTCTGAATGGATTTTGAAATTTGGGGTAAAGGTGGCCTTAGTTACATTCCCAAATGCCTAGGAATCCCTTGACCAGTTTTGGAAGGATACACGGTAAATCCTAAGGGAGATGTCTTGGTTTAGGGCCTAGTGATCTAGGTTTGGATTTTGGTAAAGCTCAAGAGACAACGAGATGAAAAATTCCTCAAGAATAGTGATGGATTCCATATGGCATTCCATGTTTTGTTTAGTTGTAATCGGAGCATTGATTTTGGTGTGATGACAATTTGATGAGGGTGGAGATGGTTTAACCTCTAGATTCCATTAATTGTTCTTGGATTGGTTGTTCTATGAGATCCCACATTCATGCTTGGAATATGGCATGGGGGTGACTGGTTGAAAGATAGATTTGGTTCAGCCATGTCTATGGTCAGGTGGTACATGGAAGTCCTAAACCTGGCCGAATTTTCCTATGGTTAATAAAGCTAATTTCTCTTAATTTTCACTGATTTATATGTGGATTTAATGGTTGTCTTATAAATGATATTTACATGGTTTTATGTTGGTTATAATCATGGTTAAATGATTGGTTCATTCTATGATTATTTCATGTATTTACTTGTAATTGTTAAATGGATGTATCCAAGACCTAATTGATGATGTAGCAGTTCAATGGAGAAGGAGATGATCCTTCTATTCATGTTTCATAAGTTGTTTCAGTCATTTATGATTTGTCTTGTATCCTAGACCTATAGGTTGCATTGATGCCAAGTGTTTGACAGAATGTCAATCCTAGATGGGGAGGCTTGGGCCTAGTCTTGAGGTTGATTTTGCTTGATTAGCATTTTATAATGTTTTTAATGAATTATGAAAGTTGTAGCAAGTTTTGCGCAGAGGCTGGCATTCTAAGCTAGCAAATAGGGCTAGAGTAGTGGCTCTGACTGGGGATAATGGGACCAGTTTTGCAATCTATTTAATGCTTGTGTTAAATGGGGTGACATGTGATGTTTTAGAGTAATTTTTAAGCTAACAGTAATCTAGTCTAAACTAATCAATCACAAATGCGTTTAACTTCTAATTTTAAAAAAACTATCTAATCATAATATAGCCGGGATAAAATTGATATACGTGATCTACAATAATTTCTAAAATCAATTGGTAATAAAGATAATTCAATTATGATTAGAAGTGAATTTGTTTTAACAATAATCGTTTCGTATAAAAAGTTAGCTGAAACGATTGTGAAAAATATATCACATAAAGAGTTATTCATATATTCAGCATAAAATAAAGATCATCATCATATAGAAGTGCAATAATGGTAATCAAAATTCAGACTTACATACGTAAATAATTCAGAAAGAAATGATTGCTTAATACATAAGTAAAAAGGATTACGAGATAAAAGTACCATTTATAATACGTCCTACTCATGTGTTTCAGCAATATTGATCTATCTTCAATCCATTCAACATCATCTAAGAGTACAAAAGTGAAATTTCAGTAGAAGATGTTAAATCAGATAAAAATAAATCATGTTCCATATATTTCACCAAAACTTCCTTAAAGGGATAGAAGTGCATGTTTTGAAGAGAGTTTCTGATAAAATTCTCAACCCCTCTCTAAATGCATGAGATACTAAAACTATAAAACTAAAAATGGATTATTACAAAAATAGTTGAGGAGGTTTAAACGACCTGCCTCAGTTTATGCAAAAATAAAATCAAAATTAAAGTAAACAAGGTGACTAACTATGTTGCATTTGATCCTTCAAATCACAAATATCTGCCATAGGCTTCAGCTGTGTAGGCTGGATGACTTCAGCTTTCAACTGTCCATTGAATACGACATAGGTCAATGTTGGCACTCGCCAGAAGTGGTTAGGCATCACAGGGTCATTGACTGGCTATGAGGCTTGACCAAATGTTTCCAATAAACCTCCCAATCTAGCCTGGTTGTTTGCCTTATCACTTCCGTTTTTTCTTCCACTGCTTGTTTCCATTGTTGTTCGAGTTGTTTTGCATCTTGAAGGAACCCTGGGATGGACTCTGCCACCAGATAGGCACCATGCAAATTCTCATTGATATTTTCTATGATAATTTTTTATGCTACTGCCACATCTACTATTACCTTTTATGTTCTTTAAGCCGAGAATCCCATCTTGCAAACATAATTTCCTTATGTGATTATTCTAGCTTGGGCAGATAAGCTTTTCTCCCCTCCTCTGTATTTTTCCAAGAGAAGAAATCAGAGACATTTTTAAAGATCTCATCATATTCAAGTCGCATTTCTATGACTTGACTTAGTTTATCATTTGTTTCGTAATAATATTTCCAGTGTGAAATCTTCTGGAACAATAGTTCTTTCTAATGTGTAAACTGGGAATTAAGTCTGAGTGCTTTAGTAATAAACTGATCAATTTTTGGATCATCTTTATGTAGATCAATTATTTCATGCACCTGTGCCTCCTTCTCGGCTAAGCTGGTTTGAGTTTCTATTTTTATCTCTTCAAATACCTGTTGAATCTTGGCCAACTGTATCTCTGCCTGCTAGTCGGATTTGACTTGTAATTGTTGCTCAAGCGACATTATTTTATTTTCCTTTTCTCTAAGAAAAATTTGGACTTTGTTTTCTTTGTCTATGGTCATTGTAGCATAAGCACCTACAAACTTTGAGTGTCTATTTAGGTTGGCGGGTGGATCGACAAGCGAGTCCTTCCATAGAACATCCATTAGTTCATTTTCAAGGGTAGTAACAGTTATAGAGTCCAATTTTCTATTCTTTCTTTGCCTTTTCACCATATCCTTATGTTGTGGGCTATAGAATATATCCAGAGGGGGTATTTCTTCAATTCTCAAAATTATTTTGGAGGTGGGGGTAATAGGGATATGCTCTACTTCTTGTTCATTTGCAATTTCTTCCACTATAATTTCTAGAGTTATTTTCTGTTGTGGGGTTTGCAACTCTGGCACCTGTTCCACTATATTGAGACTTTTATTAAAATTATCCCACTCTTCCTCTAAGTCAATTACCGTGTGTTTTTTGGTTCTGCAGAGGTAGTAGAGATTTCAACCTGCTTGCTAGTTGAAGCTTCTTCAACTATCTTTCATGCAGATTGGGTCGTCTCCTTTATTGACTCGATGTTTTTTCTTTTGCCATTTTGTGATGACTATCGCGATTCCCTGATAGATTTTTCTTGAGACTCTACACCAAAATCAGATTTGGAATTTTCTTTGGAGTCAACTTCTATAGTCACATTGGGAGTAGGCACCCTTATTGGTTCAATTAATAATTGGTCCAATTGGACCATTGCCAGACTTCTTTCTCTGTATCTATAAAACTTTTCCAGATCTTCATGGTCAAAAAGTAGTTGTGCCATATGCTTCACCTCTGTAAAGGTGTTTTTCTACAAAAAGATATCATCAAAAACATCCTCCTCATTAGCGGATACTTTTATTTTCACCAAAGTGGTGAAATTATTGACAGTGCCAAATGGGTCATACTGTTGTCCAAGGAATTTCGGTAATTGCATAGATAGCATGTTCTCTGCTTCTCTGAATACATGTCCCAAGTCATGTAGTGTAAATGCCCCACACTGTACAGGGAATGCAGGCCAAATAGCCTTTTTTGACTCTTTTAGTGCATGGCTCATTCCTCCATCACTAGCTATCTGATAGGATATCTCCCTAGCCATCAATTTATCTGGAACATATTATGGGAGGTTATGGTGGGAGGTGATGCTGCCAAAAACTTTGATATATGTAAGTGTTTCCTCCTCGAACCATCTAGCCACTAAGAGGATGCCAACTTCATCTTCTTGGGAAAATCTGGGGGCATCTCGATTATAAAGCTGCTTGTGAATAAGGAGCATAACTCCATGGCAAATCTTGAAAAAACGTGGTTGAAAATTGGATTCCCATATGACCTTGTGGTACATGTGAATGGGAAGTGGATTTTGAACAGTCCATTTCCATACCATGACTAGGAAATTTGAACTAAGACAAATAGCATCCATAACATAGGTGCTCATAAAAAATAGAGAGTAGACCCTCGAATAAATACTTTTCTCCTTCTATACTCGATAATTGTTTTTGCTAAATTCTCTGACAAGATTTGGGCCCAATTCATTATAGTTGTGTTACCAACTACATCTATTAATGGCAACCACTATAGGGAGAACTTAGTACTATCCTATCTGCTAAATAATCTACATAACGTAACTGTTGCAAAACTATAAGGGGGACAAATAGAGGTAGTAGTGTACATACCAATTTTGTCTTTCTTGATTTTCTCTTCATTATTCGACTAGGCACGGGTGCAATCCGTTGCGTCGATGTTCTATTTAGCAAACTTCTCTATAAATTGCTTGTTGTAGATGACCAATGGCTCTGGTAGGTGGTACATAAGTTGTAAGTTGTCTAGGGTAAAACATCTGATGACCTCTTGGCTTCTCATCTTGAATTCTCTGTCTGAGATGTCAGCTTCATCGATAACCCATGTTACCATGTCGATATAAGGGATTATCTTCGGCTGAGCGGCTATGCGATGCAAAAATGAGCAAGTCATCTCTAGCATGGAAGCGTCTAAGGAATCTTGTCCATTAATTGTAACGTTTGTTTCCATAATCCTCAGTTCTTCCTCCTCCATTATGTTGTACATAGCCTGCCATGTAGAGGTTCCTCCCTCTCTGCTTCATGTGGTATCTATGAATAGTGGAGTCATATCTGTCTTCTCAGAGGCTACAACCTTACCTTTCTTCCCATTTGTTCTCAACGCTATGCTTTGTGGGTTTTTCCTAAAATGAAAAACAGCTATCAGACACACCAAGATGAACATAAAAATGAAATAATGCAGATAGCTTGTAAAGTTGGTAAAAGAATCATTATTTAAACACACGTAACAAGATACCATATCAAGCTAAATGGATTTTCACACATAAATGCAGTTATTTCCCACTAATGTCAACTAATGATTTCTTACCCTTTAGCTTTATTGCTCATAAATATTTGCATCGTAAAACAGGATGAAAGCTTCTAGGGTGGCTAGCCATTGTACTACAATGATAGCGATTGTGCGATTTGCGAAGCAATATTTCAGATCACAATATCGCAAGATGTTCCTTTTAGCATTCTTACCTCCTGCTATGTGTTTGCAAGATGCGAGATGCGATCTGTCCGTTAGCTGTTTGATGGATAGTTAATCGCTAGGTTTATCCTATGCAATAGACTTGATGGACTCCAAATATTTACTTTTAATATTCTAAGGTGTGGATCCAGGCGCCAATCACATTTTGGAATATCAGCTGGTGGTAAGTGAAAAGCATTTACTTGAATGCCCGAAATTTGATGAGATAAAAGTCAAAGCGCCATCGCAGTTTCACATCTCGCAAATTTCTCTATATCGTTTTTAAGAGAGCTTTCCTTATAAGTCATGATATGTGATGTACAAATTAAGCCTAAAAAGCTTAAGGACTTCTGTTTTCGTCAGATTTTATGATAATTTAGACCATGGAGCCCTTATTTAATCATTTTGCTTAATTTTGGAGGTTTTTTAGAAAGGTCCTTTGGTGGTTTTTAGACATGCTATATATGAAAAGGTAAGTATTTAGTAGTTCCCAAAAAGGTTTTGATTGTTATCTTTGCTTTATTCAAAAAATAAAAGAAATGACTAAATGCTAAGTTTTGTTTTTTGGATGAAACTTTTTAAAGGGTCCCCATTTATAAATGTAACATTAACTACTATCATTAATAAATGGGGGGTTGTTGAATACCACAACAATTGGCAATTCACTTGGAAGAACTAGTTATCTCTGAGAGTTTTTTTTAATTTTGAAAACTTCCAAAATAAATATAGTTTTGAAAATAAAACAAATTATATGGAATATAAGGTAAGAAATACTTCTTTTGTAATAAAACAATCATCTGCTTAACTACCATTCTTTTGACTATTCTTTTCTTATAAAAAGTAACTTTGTCTACATTAGTCTCTACTTGGTTTTTTAAAGATAAAATCCATAAGTCTCTTCCCAAATTGGTTTTTGGTTTACTCTGTTGTCATAGGCAGAGCCTCTACTACTAGCAAGTGTTCATATCCTCGACAGGGTTACCTTTTAACCAGTAATGACCCAGTATTCCACTTAAATCAGAATGTAATTTTAAAAATAAGCTCGTAAATATACTTATTGCTTTCTTTATTTTCTGAAGTAATTCATTTGTTGCTTCAGCGTTTCATCTCTATTTCCCAAAGGAAAATGTCTTGGTTTGATGACCAACATTGAGAATGTCATTCACTTGATTCGTAACTTAATAGAATAAGTTGGCTCGTGATGAGACCCCTTCTCTTTTGATTATTATAATCATAATCCATTACCCTATTTTGATATGCAGTTTTGGTAATGTCAGTTTAGTTATAATCTTATGATCATGGTAAGTCGGCTCTTGATGAGACCTCTTATCATTTATTTTTAGGTATATTTTAGAATTAAACTCTGAAAATGAAAATTGACTAAGTGGTGAGGATCATTGGCCCCCTAAGAGCTTCTCGACGACAGTTGTAGAGTTTTTAGAGATGCCTTTTTGGAGAGAGACTTTGCTTTGTATATATTCTTTTCTAGACTGATGTAAAGGAACAGTTTCTCTTTTAAAGTTAAGCTTCATCAAAATCAGATAATGAAGGAGGAAGATAGTCAATTTAAGACTAATCAAACTTAACTATACATTTCATATGTGAAGATTACTTTCATAAAAATCTTTATTTATACAAGTAAATAGTCAAAATTGAAAAGAGAATATCCTTTGTAAAACCAAAAGTAAATGCTTTTGAATTGGTATTATTATTTCTAAAGGAAAATATTAACTATGGGAAATAATATATAGTGAACAGAAGAGATCATATTCTATGGAAAGTATTTCTTTAGGACCTGTCCACTAATAGGTAGAGATTCTCTCTTACCTAATAAATCCTGTAGCAGAAACGTTGATGGGCATAACTATTCCACAATCTGAAATGGGCCCATCCAAATTTGTTGGAGCTTGGTATACTTACCTTTCTCTTGATGGGATTTATCCCATTTTAATACTAGGTCTCCGAGTTGGAAAGATTTTGAAGCTACAAATTGTAATCAAAGGATGCTTTGACTAACTGCTAATGATGTGCATGCATGGTCCTAACTTTTTCCCTTTCCTCTTCAAGCTTAAGAATTTGTAATTGTCTAACCTACATAGATGAGGAATGGGTTTCTCCAATGAATTTAACTAAGGCTAAGGAGGGAATGGCTACGTTTGTTGGTAAAACTGCTTCTTTCCCATAGACCAAATTAAAAGGAGAAGTGTTGATGGAGGCTTTTTGAGTTATTTGATCTTCCCATAGAGAAAACACTAAACACTTATGCCAGTTCTTTTGGCCTTGGTCAATAGTACGTTTAATACTCCTAATGAGATTTTTTTCTGTGGATTCGGATAGTCTATTTCCTTTCGGATAATAATTTGTTGAATACTTAAGCTTATAAACTCTTTTGAGAGAAAATTCTGTCATAACATTGCTTGAAAAATAAGATACATTATCAAACATTAAAGTAGATGGTAAGCTAAATCCGGTGATGATAAATTGATCTATAAATTCAATAATATTTTTTGAATTGGATACCTTTAGTGGCATTTCCTCTACCCATTTGGTGAAATAACCAGTGGCTATAAGAATGTATCTATGATGTTTAGAAGAATAAGGAACGATCTCACCTATTATGTCCAATCCCCATTGTTCAAATCATCGGTCAATGTTGAAGGGTTGTAATGGTAGCACAGGTTTTCTTTGTCTTCCAACAACCATTTGACAAACCTTACATCTTATTACATAACTGTGCCCATCTTTGAATAGAGTTGACCAGTAATAGCTGACATGCATGATTTTATGTGTTGTAGTGTCACCTCCAAAGTGACCACCAGATGGTCCATCATGAAGTTCCTACAACACCTTCTCTGCCTTATATTTTTTGAGACATCTAAGTAAAAAATAATCATAATTTCTTCTGAAAAGTACATTGCTGATAGTCTGATATTCCCTTGCTTTTAATCTCAAGGCTCTTTTCTTTGTGTAATTCAATTGGGCTGGTGCATATCCATTTTTTAAGTAAAATATGATATCAACACCTTAATTCTGTGTTATTGAGTCTTACCTCATAGACTTGTACATCGTCACTTGAATGTTGCAACTCTGATATATTCGAAGCACCTTCCAACATCCTGCAAAAACCTTGACCTTTTACAATTTTAGCTGGTTGAATTTCTATGTCATATTCTTGCAGGGCAGTGACCCAGTTTGCTCTCTTTTCTCTTACGTCCCTTTATATTAAAATATTTCTCACTACTGAAAAGGGTACTATTAATTTAGTGTGGATTTTGAGGAGAAAAGGTTTGAAGTGTTTTATAGATTTGAAAACAGAAAAACCCTATTTTTCAACATCTGTGTAATTTAATTTAGCACCTCGCAAATTGGAGCTAAAGAAAGAAATTGGATCTTCAGCCCTATCTTGATTTGCTTGTGTCAATATGGCCACATATGATTTCTTGGAAGCGAAATTATATAAAATGAAATGATTAGAAAATTTTGGGGTTGCTAGAGATGGGGCATTAATAATTTCTTGTTTTATCAAGATAAAAGCTTCATGTTTCGAATCTCCCCATTTAACCAAAGAATTTTTCTTTACCATGGATTGAAGAGGTAAAACAATTCTTGAGAAGTCAGGGACAAATCATTTAACAAAATATATTTGACCTAGGAAAGATTGCATTGATTTCTTGTTATGTGGTAAAGGTATTTCAGAAATTTCTCTAATTCTATTAGGGTCGATATGAATTCCTTCTTTGGAAACAATGAATCCAAGGAGCTTCCATTTACTTAACGTGAAAAAAGAATTTTTGGGGTTCAAAGAAATTCTATCCTTTGGAAACATTCAAATATTTGTTTCAAGTCTCTTAGATGATTTCTGCATTTTTTGGAGTATACTGTTATATCATCTAAGTAGATCACTAATGACTTATTTACCAAACCTTTGAAGGTTATATCCATGGCTCTCTTGAAAGTAGCACCAACTTTGATCAGTCCAAATGGCATCTTCTGATAAGCATAAGTGCCCCACTTTGTCCTGAATGTAGCTTTCAGATGGTCATCTCAATGTACTTGCAAAATCTATTCCATAGGAGGTAATGGGAAATTGTCCTTTCGGCAAGCTTTATTGAGGTTATGGAAATCTATACATATCCGAATATCGCCATTCTTTTTCCTGACTGGGACAAGATTGGAAACCCATCAGGAGTATCTGACAGGAAAAATAATTTTGGCTTTCAGCAGTTTATTCAACTCAGATTTAATTTGACTTTCTAAATTAGGATGGATTTTCCTCAATTTTTGCTGAATAGGCCTTTCGTCAGATATCATAAGAATAGTGCGTTGGATAATAGAGATGTCATATTTCTTGAGGTCTTCATAATTCCATGCAAATATATTCTTCTATATTTTCAACAAACTTATAAAAGCTAATTTTTCATCTGACGTAAGACCTAGACCTAAGTTCATGTTTTGAGGTTTTAAATTAGTCCCAAGATTGGTCAATTCAAACCTCAGAGTTGAACTCTAAAGCTTTGAATTGGTAGATCATTTAAATCTGTCTTTAAGGTCATATAAATCTTCCAACTTAACTATGGACTTTGGTATAGCATTAATGACATTTTCTTGTTTAAGTTGGTTATCATGTTGGTCTTGATCAACTACCTGGTCATCGTACGAGCCTTCTGAGGTCAGGAATCTTATGATATCTTGATCGTTATTAAAGACTCTCTAGTTAGTGACATTATCAGGAATGGAAGGCCTAAAAATTAATTCAATGGAGAATTGATTTGGGCTATAATCTTCTGGAGGGATAAGCTTGGAAGCGACATTAGCTAGAAGATCGGCACTAGCATTCTAGAGTCTTGGGATAGGGGAAATATTAAACGCAGTAAAGTGGAGAGTCATATCTTGAACTAACGACTGATAATCTTTCAAGTGTCCTGATAAATACTGTATAATGTTTCTTACCTGTTTTATGACAATTTCTAAATCCCTGAATACTTGGAGGTATTTTACGTTAAGGCCATTTGCCTTATACAAACCTTGAACTAGTGCTTCATATTGAGCAGTATTCTTGGTGCAATCAAATTCAAGTCTACATGCTAGCATAGTTTCCCCCCCCTTTGGGTTAACTAAGATGCAACCTGCTCCTGCTCCATCATTGGATTTAGATCCATCAAAAGATAATTTCCAAAATAATGATTTAACTACAGGTTTATCTACAAACTTTACACATTTAGAATTGTCTGTTTGGAAAAAATTTTCAATTTGAGAGACAACAAAGTTTTCTAAGAAAGGTGAAGTATGAGCATTGATATTTCCTAGAAACGATTCTATAGAATAATTTTCGATGATATTGTTGCTATACGCGACTGGTTTGTTTTCTCCTTCTAATTTTGTCACTATGAACTTCTGATGTTTCTTGTGATCAACCCTTATTTGATTTGTTTAACCATTATAGGGAAGCCACAGGTGAGACCAGTCAGTTGAAAAATAACCATGAAGTTTTTCTGACCAATCTCTACTAAGGATTAAACCATAAAACTTAGGAATGTTAGCTACAAGTATGTCGATGACTTGGAGAACTTTGGGGTTTGATGAAAGTCTGATGGTTACTTGGTTAAGTTCCCTGACGACTTCAACTTGAAAGTGATCTAACTAAATAATTCGTACAACAAATTTATGAGGCTAAATATTCAACTTCTCACAAACTCTTCTGGGCAAGATGTTAAATGAAGCTCTGAAATCAATCAGACAGATGTGTAAGTTTGTGTTAAAGACTTCAAAAGTAAGAAGAAATGACAGAGTATGGGATTTTGATCTTCCTCCAATTAAAGCTATATCAGTTGGATCTATCTTATTCAAAGAAGCACTAGGGGGTTTTCCCATTTCTTGGGCGGCTTGTGAGATTATGGTAGCAGAAAGTGGTGCAATAGGTACTGCTTTAAGTTCTTTTAGAAGTAACTTCTGCTTATGTTTCAATTTGCTAAGTTCATGAAATTTAATGTTTTCCCTAGTTTTCTTCATATCATCAATAATATTATATTCCATTTCATCAGAAACTATCAAAGTTTTAGATGAATGAGAAGGATCCAATTGAGTAGGTATAGTCTAAGTAGATTTTAGTATAGATTTCTTACCTATTAATTTATCCCTAGGTGGTGGCATTGAAGCCTTATGTTTCAGATTTGTTTGTGACCATTCGACAAGATTCTTACTTCGGGTAGCGACAGGTAAGGATTCTTGTGTTTCTTCATTGTGAAGTATAAAATCCCACATCCCTTGTAACTCTGCTACTTCCTCATCATCCGTTTGTTCTTGCTAGGTGAAACTTTTTCCTCGTATGACTTGGCATTTGATATGGAATTTGGAGGCTTTTGATCAGCAAGGGAATTCCTTTTGAATGGTCTAAAAGGTTTTTTAGAGGAAGTCTCTGCTACTTGTTTCTTAATATCAACCATTTCATTAGACATGGTCTTGAGGAGTTTCTGTAACCCTTCAAGATCAATTGGATCTTTTAGTAGTTTCTTCTTATTCATCTCTGAAGGTTACTTTATTATATTTCCTTTTTTCTAATGCATTTCTCTTTTTGATAGCTAGGATGCATTTTTCTATAGCTATTGCCTTTTTCATATTTTCTACCAAGGTTGGTTTGGTAGTTCTATCAACAAAGATAGTTGTGTTTGATAGCAGACAAAGATGTACCACTCATTTTGGACCTCATTGCTAGGCTTAGATGCCACTGGTATTTTATTCTATAGTTTATTGCAGTGAGAGTTGAAGTCCTTGATCGGTTCTCTTGGCTCAGCTTTCAAATTGGAGAGATCATTAATTAAGGTAGCTATAGATCTATCATCTCCAAACTTTGTTAAAAATTTCTCTTGAAAAGCATCCTAACTGTTAATAGAACCCAATGGTAGCGAAAAGTACCATGATCCTACTGCTCCCTGCAAAGTATACGGGAATAGTTTTACAACTGCGTCTTCCTCCTCTACTTGATTCAAGTTAATGGACAACATAAAATTATTTACATATTCCCTAGCCAATAGGCCATTATTAGGATTGAATTTGGGTAGCCATTTTTCTGGATGTGTTGGTAATTGATGTAAACAACCAACCATCCTAATAGCCACTGGGTTTGTCCATGGCCTTGGAGGATTTTGTGGGGGATTCTATGTCATTACTGGTATGTGGGCATGGGGAGGTGTTGTAGTAGGGTTTGAAGGTGATTGGGTAGAGGAAGATATAGCTCCTGTACCTATGTGAATCATGATCTGAAGTGGTGGGACGGATGATTGTTCTTGTGAGGGTATAAATGGAATGAATGAAGATGATGATAAAACCTCGCTGTGAGATTCAGGCGGTGTCTTCTTAGCTTTCTTCTGGCTTGGAAGAGGAAATTCGAATAAAGGTATTCTGAACTTTTTGCTTTATGCTCTAGTTAACGACCAAGATGGAGTGAATTGATAAGTAACACTATCTTGAGATATCTCATATCCTTCTTGTGATAGCGAAATCCCCTGTAATTTGTGAATCAAAGATTGAACTTCAGGTGCTTCAGTAAGAGACAAATGCTCTAAATCGATTGGGTTTTTAGCAATGGGTTGTATAATATCTTTTGCAACTTCTCGCTTAGGATCAAGGGGTTTATAAGACTTTCAAGAAGTTGGAGGTGATGGTAAGGGAGCTTTACTCTTATAATGGCCTATTAATTTGGATTTACTTGCAATCCATAGTTCATGCCCTCCTTCTAGCACCAAAATGTTGAAGCCTCGAAAATTATTGCCTCAACATGGGGGAAAACCACCTAGTTCGGACCTTGGTTGGCATCTCCTTTTCCGTTTGGAGTAGTGGCTTTGACTAGGGATAATCAGACCAGTTTCCTAATATGTTTAATGCTCATGCTAAATGGGGTGATGTGTGATGTTTTAGAGTAATGTTTAAGCTAACAGTAATCTAGCCTAAACTAATCAATCGTAAATACATTTAACTTCTAATTTTAAAAAACTATTTAATCATAATATACCTGGGATAAACTCGATATATGAGATCTACAATAATTTCTAAAAGCAATTAGTAATAAAGATCATTCAATTACGATTAGAAGTGAATTCGTTTTAACAATAATCATTTCATATAAAAAGTTAGCTGGAACGATTGTGAGAAATATCTCACATAAAGAGTTATTCATATATTCATCTTAAAATAAAGATCATCATCATACAGAAGTGCAATAATGGTAATCAATATTTAGACATGCATACATAAATAATTCGGAAAGAAATGATTGCTTAATACATAATTAAAAACGATTACAATATAAAAGTATCATTTATAATACATCCTACTCATGTGTTTCAACAATATTGATCTATCTTCAATCCATTCAACATCATCTAAGAGTACAAAAGTGCAATTTCAGTAGAAGATGCTAAGTCAAATAAAATTAAATCTTGTTCCATATATTTCACCAGACCTTCCTCAAAGGGACAGAAGTGCATGTTTTGAAGAGAGTTTCTAATCAAATTTTGGACCCCTCTCTAAATGCATGAGAGGGGTTTAAATAATAAAACTATAAAACTAAAAATAGATTATTACAAAAATAGTTGAAGAGGTTTAAACGACCTACATCAATGTATGCAAAAATAAAATAAAAATTAAAGTAAACAGGGTGACTAACTATGTTGCATTCGATCCTTCAAATCACAAATATC
>APFE030300240.1:34424-62678 GCA_000404065.3 Pinus taeda | reverse complement strand
TCTCTCGTTTTCTAGTCTCTCCTAGAAGGGAGCTACAACCCCCTTAGCTCTTTTACTTCTTTAAGGACCACGTTTCATGAATTTTCCAACTGGATCCAAGAAGATCAAATAATCATCAAGTACATGCAAATCACCCAATCTCCTTATACAATAAACCAATGAATCACCCAACTCTTCAGAATGTTGTAAAAAGAAAAGAATACCAGAAATATAAACCCAGAATTCTGTAGCAATAGATAAAAGACAGTCAACAAATGTTTCAAGATAAGTCCGCAACTTCACCAATAGGGGCCTGCGTATATCTACAGCTCTTCTGAGACTAAATTGTGCAGATCTGCACTGGTCGTTCTTTTTCCCTGCGTACTTCATCTCAGATCAGCACCTCTACTATCTGACTTACAGCGTACATCCGCGTTGTGCCTTCTTCTATCCTGCGTACCTCGCACTGTACCTTTTTCTGCTCTGCGTGCCCCCCGCAATGCGCATTCTCCTACGCGGCGTACCACGCACTGCGCCTTTCTCTGCACTGCATACCCCCGCACTGTGCCTTTTGTTGTGCTGCATACCCCCGCACTGCACCTTCGGATCGCCTGCGGACTTCAGATTAGGGCCAAATTATCAGTCCTCTAATGTGTCACAATCAGTCAGATCCACCGATCTGCTCATGCGCCCGAGAGATCACAACTTATCAATAGATTCGCCTTAAGTTTTCTCCTTGATTTCGATCTAGCTTTTAAAAATCAATCACCCAAAATTTCAGATCTTAAGATATTCAAATTTCACAAGTGTCTAGCCAAGAGATCTCCTTTCCTTTTTATAGGCAAGCCTTTCACAATACCATAGTCCAAAACCATAGTAACACAATACCATGAACCCAATACCTTGGATCAATATTTGTAGATGCAAAACCACAGACCAAAAGCATAGGTCGGGCTAAATACCATGAACCATTCATAAAGATTCCCACGTGCACGCGCTTTTCTACATTGGAGAGAGTGAAACTGGGGTCCGCACCTACTGAACGGAGAACCTGCGTGCATGTCTGCATTCCTTGGTCGGCGTACCTGCGGGTCTGCAACTTCTTCTAGGATTACCTGCGGGTATCTTAATTTCCATGATTTTGAGTGCCTGAACTGAGATCTGCCACATGAGTGAGTTTCCATCAAGTACAACACCTATACCATAGAGCCAAACCAGAATCATAATGCCAACAGAAAATATGGTCGAAGATGGTCCACATTGAACATTGGGTGCAGTACAAGGAATGTGGGGATACTTAGGTCAAAATAATTTTTTCCCACAACCTTGATGATGGTGTGAGGTATATAGCGGATTGGATAAAGTTTTTGATAGGCCCTGCAAGGTGTTGCTTCTGCAAATGCAATCAAACCTTGTCTAACACTTGAAACTTGTGTGGCACCCAGTGCTAATCGTGACGTTGCTTGTATAATTGGTATTGGATTTTTGCAAGATATCACATACCTACTGGAGGATATGCTAAATTTGTTCAATAAACTTGGAAAATTTGTCATATTTAGATTTAACATGTACAAATTTTTCCTATGTAGTTGCAAGGGGAAGTGTAATGTCAATGGGACACAATGGTTGAAATTCTAGGCCCACGTAAAAGGGAATGTGGCCAATTGAGCTATGGAGAGCTTTTTTGTAGCGGTGTTGAAGATAGGGGATAATGTTATCCCATGTTCATGGATGCTTGGAGTTGTACATTCCTAAAATGTGCAAGATCATTTGGTTGAATACCTCTGTTTGGCCATAAGTCTTAGGGTGGAAGGTAGTTGAATTGGTGAGCTTGGTGTCCAACAATGACTAGAGGCTCGAAAAAAATGTGCTTAGGAACCCACTATCCCGATATGATAGGATGGTCTCTAGGATCCCAAAATGTACCCGCACTCATTCAAATAAGAGCTTGGAAATGACTTATGCTATGATACTCTTCTTGCAAGGAGCCATAGTGGCCATGATAGAAAATGTATCAATGACCAAAAACACATAGTCATTAACATGCTTGGTATAATGAAATAAAAACATATAGTCCATCAATATGGATTCCTAAGGCTACTTAGGAGTAGGATGAGGCGTACTATGGTTAGTGCCACAATCAGGGGCTAATTGAGGCCATCTGCGACATGATTGGTTACACCCTTATTGTATTTGATGTTCAAATGGAATTGTTGTAGGTATGTGGACCATTTCGATGGTGGTGATTCTATAACCTCCCTTGTGTTTGCATAAACTGAGGAGGTTAGTGATCCATGTCAATGATCGTCTCCTCCCCTAGAATATAATGTTTCCATTTTTGACAAGCTTGTATGATGGAATACATATCATTATCATAGGTGGGATACATTTGGATAATATAAGTGATTGTTTCACTATGAAAAACCACCAAATGTCCTTTTTTTTATTGAGGAATGCATCAATAGCATAATTAGAGGCATATGTCTTAATCTCAAATGGATGTTGTAGGTCTGGTAAGGTGAGAACTAGTGTAGAGCAAAGGCAACGTTTCGATTCTTCGAATTACTCAAACAAACAAAAAAATTGGCTTTTACTGCACCCTTGGTCACTTGACTTAAAGGGCTAATAGATATAAGAGAACCCCAACATGAACCTTCAATAGAAGTTAGCAAGGCCCAAAAAGCTACGAAGATCTGTTAGAGTCATCGGGGGTGACAAATATTGAATGACTTGGATCTTGGATGGATCCACATACACACTTTGCTCATCAATAATATAGCCTACGTATTATACCTTGTCCCTCATGAAAGATCATTTCTATAAGTTAGCACATAGATTTTGCTGCCGAAAAGTGTGAAGGACCTATTGAATATGATACAAGTGTTCTTCCCAACTCCTACTAAAGATAATGATATAATACATATATACAATTGCAAAAGAGTTGTGTTTATGGTGCTGGAAGTCCTTCAACCAAGGGGGTCTCCCCGATGTGAAGTCCCAATTAGACCTCACACGTTTGAAGAAGGATCCCCATCTAGAGTACTTACCCAACCACCATAATTCTAAGGTTTGCCTCAACTGCATTGAATAACATAAGAGTATGCACATAATCTTTGAAATCACCAAGTAAGTTGATATTATGAAACACCAAATGCAATGTGTAAAACGAGACTTTCACGAGAGGGAAGTAAGAGTGAGTCTCTAGAAGGAAAGTAATAATACTATCCTAAGAGAGGCACACGAGAGAAATGAAAGCTTCGTTAATTATCTAGCAAAACAATTCACATGGTCACAACGATCATTAAAGCACATACAACACACATTCAAATAGATAATTACCAAAGCCAATGAAAAAATTCAATTTCTTTAGTATAAATGAACATAACATATACCACAAACATCTAAAGAATAGTATTACAATATTCATGATACACGCATGAAAATGTGTTGGCTCCACCAGATTCTAATTCTTAGGTGAAATATCCAAGTACACAGCTGCAACGGCGAGCCACTAGCTCCAATACTGGAACATTAAGTCATTTCTTGCTTCTCCAAGCATGATCTTATCTCCTATGCCAAGCTAGAGAAGCTAAGGCTAGCTCTCCAAAGTATACAACTTCAAATCCCTTTGCTTAAGTTATGAGGTTGTATTTGTAACAAGAGTAATGGCCTTTCACATCCTCATGAATATTGAACTTTCGTAATGACTATTGAACTTCCAAGTGACTCTAGAACTTTTACATCACTCTTGGACTTTTCCTAGTGACTCTTTAGTATACATGTGACTTTTCGTATTCCACATGTGACTCTTGGACTTCCACACATTTACATTTTGTTATTTTTTTAAAAGTCATGTTTGCACTCCACATCAAGTGGAAAGACTCATTGATGCATATGACACCGTGATGACACTTTTACAAGCCATTACTTGGAAAAATATGAGTCAGATATTCATAATGATATTTCCAAGCCAAGATTCTCTTCTTGTTTCTTCCTTCATGTATTCATGGAAGGTCTTTCATGTGCTTCATGTTCATCCTCCAAGGGGTTTATTGATATGTAGTCTTCATGCAATCATGATCTTTGATCTTCTGTCGTAAGCTAGTGTCCCTTCATCTTCTTGCTTGATGACTTCTTCATGGTTCCAACTTCACAAGTGTATTCTCATATGATCTCCTAAGCATCCTCCTTGAGCATCATCTTGTCATTTCAAGATACAATACCTAGAAATGGAATTCACTCATGACAAGATAACGTTAGTTTGGAAAAATCTTAGTCTATCTTATTTTCCATGGAATGCACTGACTGATTCATAACAAGGTACTAGACGAAGAAGGAGGTCTAGGGATTGCGTAGTGCACAGTTCCAGGAGGAAAGAGTGAGAATTTGGTGATTGTGAAAGTGCAATGTGCAACATCTAAGGGTTATAGAAGGGAGATTGCAAATTTGAGGGAGTCAAGGAGATAAAAGTGAGATATTTCTCGCTAAAACTATGCAATGTGCAGTTCTGGGAGGAAAGGAGGCACAAGATTGCACATTTGGGCAAGTCAGTGAGACAATGATGAAGGCTTGCTCACTGCAATTGAAAAATGTGTAGCTCTGGGAGGTCAGCGATTGAATATTGCGTAGTTGAGCAAGTCAAAGAGGCAGACATGAAGGGATTTATCAATTTTATTGTGAAATGTGCAATTCAAGGGAGAGACTGAGCCACTAGATTGTGTAGTTGCACTCTTTAGAGAGACAGAGAGACAAACTATTGACTAAAACTTCACAATGCATAGTGAAAGACTGTTTGGAAGGAAAGATTGCACAATTTTGGGGAGAAAGAGGCAATTCTTGAGCATTGCGACAATGAAATGCCTAGTCCTTGGAGGCTAATACTATGCAATGTGCAATTACTGAGGGTAGGATAGGATTCTTATGGCTTGATACTACACAAGGGGTATTTTAGGGAGACACTTTGGGCAGAGGTTGACCGAAGAAGGATCAATTAGAGAAAATAACTAAGTGTGGGATCCAAGAGGTGAGGGATGGAACCAGAACATGAATTTAACATGGTCACACACTTATAGATGATAAACCACTCTAAAATGAAGCATTTACCACCCAAAATCAACATGTTCCTATTGAAATGACAGTATTACAATACTTACCTCCAAGTGAAACAATACTTTGCGACACTAGTGAAACAATGTTCAAGACTTGGGTGATGTGTCTAATGCATTTCTTTATGATGGATAGAACAAAATAGTGTAGAGAATGCATCAAAATTTTCCTTCAATAATGTACAAATGACTCCCTTTAACTAGATGCGACACTTCCCTAACCACAAGACAACACTTGAGAAAGTACGAGAAAAGTGCAAACGACACTTGCAAAGGCTAAAGAAAGTGAAATAAGCACATGCTAGAGTGAATATAACATGAAAATTATACTTTTTAAATTGAAATAAATAAAAAAACAAGAATTGTGAATGTGAAAGTGACACTTTGAGAAAACAAACGTGTGCCAAAGAAACAATTGAGAAAACTCACCAAAGTACAATTGCAATCAAGGTGAGGAAGGCTATGAATGGAGAGTGTGCACTGAATTTCAAAATGTGTTGTGTAGTAAAATGTGCTTATGGATGGCACATTCATTGTCACTAGTGATTGCGCAAGACTTAGATTCAAGAGCTGTGAAATTCCTATCTAAGCTTGCAAATAAAAGATGTGTGTTTATGAATTCGTCAAAATCAGAATATGTGTGAGAAATTGACTTTGACAATTACAAACTGAGAAGAAGACTCAAACGCCAATCTACCATTAAGTGACTATTGAATAAAAAATTTTAAGATCCTCATTAACCTCCAAAATTCAAGTGTAAGCAAAATTTTTGAGGGTGTTGTTCGCAACGTCAACACTTGGTGACACATTGATAGAACTTCAACTTCTATTTTTAGGTTTTATCCTTATGAGTAAGGTCTTAGTATTTAAGGAAGTACTGATTTTCCATATATATTACCTCACATTTTCTACTAATCCTGGTTAAAGATATCGTTTCTTCTATTCCTTACTCTGATTGAAACACATCAACATAAGAATAGTCACACAACTATTTCGATAGGGGAGAAGGATAATAAGTATATTGAACTTTTGATAGAAAAGAGTAAGCACATTCCCCGGTGTTTCTCTACTACCAACGAGCCTGTTTACTACCCCGACAGAGTCACCTCAAGGAATCACAAGCATTACTTCACTAGCAACAAGCCTATTTAGTACCCCGACGAAGTTGCTTGTTTCACCTCTCTGTATAGGAAGCCTTTCTCTTCTTCACCTCTTTATTTAGTTACTAATAGAATTTTGAGAGGAACTTATTTATTTTGAAAGTGGAAGAGGGATTCTGACTTATTTAATTGCAAGAGAGGTTGGTTCCTTGTTTAAGGGATTTGAAAGACAACTAAAGTTAATATGCTCATTTTAGTTTTTTCTCCTTTCCCTTCTCTACTTGATTCAGTGAACAAGTTGAAACACCATTCAATATAAGGCTGAATCATGAATGAGGATCTTAATAAAGATACAAGATTCATAGTTTGACCAAAGGATTTCCATCTAGAACGAATCATCTTTAAAGATATATAGACATCATAGACTTTAAAGATATATACACCCAAAATAAAGAAGAGGATGACAAATCAGGCAAGCGTTATTAATCATCATGATTGCCCGTTTCAAGTTTAGCCACATTATCTTTTGAGCCAAAAGGATCATCTTTCATGGAAAGTCTTATTAAAACAAACATGGAAGGAAAGACATAATAAAACAACGAAACAAGATCAAAATACGAAGTGAGTGGACACCGAGCTTAAAATCCACATGTGAGACAGAAATGAGAAAACAAAACAAATTTGGAGACTAGATGGAGAGAAAATGCAAGATGAGTGTGTAAGGGAAACTAGCATGCAACTAGACCTATGATCCGGATTTAAATAGGAACGCAATAGATTACAGAGATAACCATAAATACAGAGATGCGATAACCATAAATAAAGAGATGCAGCGGAAATAACACTTCATTTCATTAATGGAAAATACCGAAATATGCTTACAACCAGAATTGGAAATAAACCAGCTAGGACGATGGTAGCTTATCTCTGAGAAGAGATGTGCGGCTACATGTCTCTGAACTGTTCCGAACTTGTGTTACAATGAGGCTCGAAGGCCTATTTATTATTGAGAAACAATGGAAAACCCTTCACATTCCAAAACCGACCCTTAGAAGATGAAACGCCAAATTGTGGGCCCCGTTTTGGGTAAATTGGTACATCAATTTCCCGGGGTCGTAACTTTGGCATACGATCTCCGTTTGACGCGTATGATAGCTCGTTAGAAAGATCTATCCGAGAACTACCACTTTGGGAAGGGAAACATCGGTCCATGGACCCATGTTGCCCCCAGATTTCCCAAAAAACGTCGTTTAGGGCCTCAAAACAGCTCTGGAAGTTCAGGACCTGAAAAAACTGCTAAAAATAGTAAATTGTGCTACAATTACGGAAACTGAAAAACTGAAAGAGACAGTTGCGGGGGTCCAAATGGGATAGGTGGGTGGCCACCAACATCCACCTGGATCACTTGACTCGCTGTTGGAATTGCGAAATGCACAATCTAGGCTAACTATTGACCACTGGAATTGTGCAATGCACAATTTCAGCTGGCAATGGGTGCAGGCTTAGTGACTGCATTGCGCAATTTTCTAGGCCAACAGTCACTGTCCCTCACAATTGTGCAATGAAAGACTATAGGGGAGCTCCTGGGCAGAAATGCACATTTCCTGAGAGGAAGACAGATCCTTCCCTCTCAGGATTGCGCAATGTTGTCTTGGTGAGGCAGAGTCCGGGCCAAGGCTGGCCAAACCCGCTAACTGAAAGAAAATGTGAAAGTGAATGCATGGCAATATTGAGTGTAAGTAGAAGCAAATCGACGACCATTCATGCAAAACAGTTTCATGAATGTGACAACAGTGAGATGCTAACAAAAACTGAAAGGGTGCTAGTGCAAGTTAGTATGCATGTAAACGACATCAAGCGTTCAAAGAAATCAAGCAAACAACACTCACACAAGCGAAAACACAAAAAACAACAGAAATGCTGCAAAATACAAATTGAGACCACTTACCCATGAATAGCTGAGTTGGATGTGTTGAAGAGTCCTGGATGTGCTGTGAGATGTCAGAGCTCCAAGATCGATGTGAATAAATGAGCTCTGATGCGTCGAATAAATAATTTTAGGCTCATGACGCGCATGCCACAAATCTAGGAAAAAGCGACAATGGGAGGAAAGATTCTAAAAAGATCTTTGCATGTAATCTCCAGTTGCTAAAAATAGCTCCCTGAATCAAGGGATGCTTTTTGCATGTTGCCTTTTGCTATTCCGGGAAAAAGCAAGCCATGCATGCAAGTAAATTTTCTTCAATCCCAGTTGGAACTAATCAACTCAACTGCACATGCAAGAGCCTACTCAACTTCTGGGAGAAAATGTGTATTTCTGGAAGGGAACTAGGTTGGCTGCCCAGAAGCTTTGCACAATTTCTGGGCAGAGCAACTGACTTCTACCCAGGATTGCGCAAATTCTGGGCTGAGCAGTCCTGCTTGGAGGATTTGTGCAATTTTCTGGATGAAGCTTGACTAACATATTTGCACAATTCTGGAGCCCAGCAGGTTGCCATATAGAATTGCACAATTTCTGGAGGGAAGACTGGTTGCCCTCCAGAATTGCACAATTTCTTGAGGGAGTTGCTTAGCTTATAGCAGGGCCAAGTCTAGAGAAACAACCTGTGAGGGGGATGCAACAACCTTTGATGGATAGGCGGACACTCTGCAAGAACATCACTAAAGCTTGTGTACTTGATGAAGCAAGACATGTTGTTGTGAAAAGTTGGTAGGGAGGCTCCAAAATGAGGCTAAGGCAAGATTTTGGAGGGGGGTTGTAGTCGCTACAACAAGAACGTATATGAATTTTGTCTAAATATATGATAAAAAAATTGTCATATATCAACACTTCAATCATTGAGCTTAGAATTGTGAAAGTTATAGCCTAATCCATTATAAAAAAACCTATGTATTTTCATTTAGCAAATACACAGATGCAAAACGATTTGCTGAAAATAATAACAATAGATATACCCTCTTAAAATATGTTGAAGTAACAATGATCTACATAGAAAACAAATTTAGAGTAAATACATATGTGAATAACCAAGTAACAATGATCTCAGTAAAGATATTGTAGAGGACTCATCAATCTTTAGACTGAGATGAATTTTGACAAAATACTCCACCATGCCTCACTGAATTTGTTGAAAATGGCATCTGGTGAGGTTAGTACAAGAACCAATGACAACTTCATGTTCTCCTTCTTCCTAAACATTTCAAAGGACAATAAAAGCAATTTGGGACCTCAATCCATTTTTTTCCTATTGTCCGAAGTATATTTGTAAAGGAGACTAAAGCGTGATACTTTCTCTTTATCATGGATAACTAATAAATCCCCTCTTATCATTTCTAGGAGCCAAAAAAACAACCTATTGGTCAAGAAGAGTGACATACTTTGGCAAAACCATGCATTGTTGTAGGCTCTCTCATGGAAATTGATACACCAAGGCTCTTGGTTTCATCGAAGCAAACCATGAAGAACTTGAGACCAAGGTTCTTCATGGTATTGTAGCATAGAGCAAAAAACTCGTTGGTCTCCAAATTGATATTCAAGTGGGTTGTCATAGATGATTTCAACTACTTGTCAAAATCATATCACCTAAAAATGTGCAAGGCTCAAGGCTCTCTCACTCGAATTGTGTACAATAAGTTGACATTCCCCATAGCAATTCATTATAAAAAAACGAGGAATGCTCTTCATCACCAATGTTCCAAAATTCCACAGAAATCAAGGCAGCAATGCCTTTTTAGGATATTTTTAAAGAATGATTTGAACAATTAATTATTTTTTGTCAATTTAGAAAAAATATCCAACAAATTGTAAATTTTAATAGTAAATTATATATTTTTTAATATATATTTGAATCTTTAAAAATAACATAATATTTTATTGGTGGTATTAATATTTTGGATATCACTTAGAAATAAAGGCACCAACATTCTTGGTGGGAGGCATTAACATTTCTTACCACATGTAACTATTGTGTTTAGAGTTTTTACTTTATAGTAAAATATGTGCACTATTTAAGTAACAAGTGAATTAAGGCTATGATTAGGCATTAATTAAAAGCACTTGTATATAGTTGTGTAGAAGCTATAAAGTAAAATATGTGCACTATTTAAGTAACATGTGAATTAAGGCTATGATTGGGCATTAATTAAAAGCACTTGTATTCAATTGTGTAGAAGCTACTTGTATTGATTGTGTAAAATATATGGGTTTCAAGTTAATGTAAAACAAAATGGGATTAAGGCTATGATTGGGTATTAATTAAAAACACTTGTATTTAATTGTGTAAAAGCTACTTGTATTGATGGTGTAAAATATATGGGTTTCAAGTTATTGTAAAACAAAATAGACTTATTAGATAATATTTCGAATTATTATAATTTTGTTACTCAAGTAAAGTCATTTTTCACTCTCTAAATTCTCATTAAAAAATGAGAAAAAAAAACCTATTTGAAGGATTGGTTTCTAAAACACTTTGTAAAAGACTATAGGTATTTACGTTGAAAATTGAATGTATCCTGAGTTTGAAATGACATTTGAAAACAAAATATTGGTAAATAAAATTGTTAATTATTATATTTAATGACATCGCAAGTCGTAATAATCATAATAAATTTGTTGTGGTGATTGCATTTCACTGCTATCCCAAGTCATAGCAGAGGGGTTTAAGGTTCAAATTGTGCTAGAGTGCAATTATTGATGATTTATTTTGAATGTTTGATAGTGGATATCGTGTGTTGAGATTTGACACTTAAATTTACAATTGTAATTTATTAGTCAACAATACACAACTAAGTAAAAATTGATCATTCAACAAGAAGCTATAAATTCAATCATAAATCTAAAACACTTTGTAAAAGACTATAGGTGTTTACGTTGAAAATTGAATGTATCCCAAGTTTTAAATGACAATTGAAAACAAAACATTGGTAAATAGAATTGTTAATTATTATATTTAATGACATCGCAAGTTGTAATAATCATAATAAATTTGTTTCAATTTTTTTTTGGTGGTGATTGCATTTCATTGCTATCCCAAATTATAGCAAATGGGTTTAAGGTTCAAATTGTGCTAGTGTGCAATGATTGATGATTTATTTTGAATGTTTGATAGTGGATATCATGTGTTGAGATTTGACATTTAAATTTACAATTGTAATTTATTAGTCAACAATACACAACTAAGTAAAAATTGATCATTCAACAAGAAGCTATAAATTCAATCATAAATAACAAGGAGCTATAAATTCAATCATAAATAAGCGTTATGTAATCTCATGTAACAAGGTATTAGAGTTGCTTGTTCTTGACATCTTCATGGAGAATTCTTCAATGTTCAATAGATTCATGTGACAATCAATAGATTTTTTAGTAATTGAATTGAATAAAATAATTGTTAAATTGTACAAATTCAAGGATAAGTCGTTGAATTCGAGTCATTGAATTTTACGAAGGATGTCGTTTCAACCCTTTCAAAGTAAAAAATCAGTGAATGACTAGTCAAGAAAAACTTAGTTGAAATTGAATAAAGAGGTCATTTTTCATCAAAGTTAAATCATTGAAAATAACACTTTGGTGTCAATAATCAATTGTACGCAACACCTATAGTGTTTAGTAACAAAGTACAAACAAGTGGGACACAAACAAATACGAACAAGTGTGACAATTACAAATCTAAAATGGGTAAAGGAGGAAGGCATCTGTAAAACACCAATAAGTAAGTCAAACAACCATAAGACTCCTTGCACGATTTCGATAATTGAATGGTTGATCTTCACCATAAAATTGATTCCAAGGATAAACTAATCAGATTAATCTAACAAAAAATAATTAAAATTTATCAAGAAATATTAACAATGCAAATTGAGAACACGATTAATGCAACTTGTGATACAAATGCCCGAATGCAAATGATTGGTGTTATTTGTGATACAAAATGACTTAGTGTGAATGGGTGAAATATATACAACAAGAGATCTTATTGATGATTTCTTAATAGGTTATGAGATGGAATTATTCATTAACAAAAAATTGTTGAATATAAGTCACAAAACACAAAATGATATAGATCGACATGGTTTGGGATATGGAAAAGACAATAACGTTCATATTCTTAACTATTCCGACCAAGTTCAGTTTGAGAGTGTCAAATGTTAAAAAAATTAGCAAGATATGATTCAAATGTTCAAAAAGTTCATGCAAAAGTTAGTAATATTGACGAGACAAATGATGGCAAACATATAGAGAAAATCATTTAGTGTCAACATTACCATCAAGTTGGACATATGAATGTAGATTGTTTTGATCTCCATCATTGTATTTATTGTGGAAAACAAAACATGTTTTTTAAAAATGTCAAAAGAAGAGGAAAATCAAACAACAAATATTTCATTGCAACTGGATCAAATCTCTGCAATAACTTTTAGAATCCAGGATTTTGGCATAAGTCTTACCATTGAGTTCAAAGACTTTAAAGACATACTTGTAGGGAAAAATCACAAAAAAAAATCGACTTTCAACAAACTATTACAAATAATCATTTTGGACATTACTAGAAACCAATTTAAAAAAAATATGAAAATAGGGTTCATGACTTCAAAATGGTACTCCCTTGCACCTTAAAAGGGGAAGTACATTGGTCAAGTCAAAATGGCTAGTGGTCAAACAAAACCATCAGTTTTAAATAAAAGTGTTTAATGGTCAACAAAAATTAATAGATACAATGATAGAGCTATTGAAAATGACTTCAAAAGCTCAAGCTTGGATCCCTTTGACATACTTCCCATCGTTTAGCTAGCGGGATGAGGAATAAAGTTTCAACAACAATGACAATAGAGTTGCAAAGAATCAATCGCTTACGATAAATTGATGATTGAGATGTTGATTGACATCATTTATGTGCCATTTTTTTGAAAGAAGTATTATGGATATTTTCGCATAAACAATCATTAAGCATATTATTATTACTTGGCATTTGATTGGGTTGTCAAAAGATTTAAAGGACTAGACCTAAACTTGATACATCTCTAAAAATGTACTCTCATTAGATATTATAGTTCACATAAATGAAGAACTTATAGATATTTGAACCGACATAGTGGGATTTTCTAAATTATATGATTTTCTAGCATCAAGATTTCATGATTTTTCAAGCAAATTTCATTTAGAAGTTTCAACTTGAAGATTGAAACAATACCAATCTATGCGCTAGTTTTTGTTGCCTTGTTAGTATAATTATTTGGACTTATGATCTATGAGAAAATTGTTAGCCTATAAATCCCTATACAATGTCAAAGTCTTAAAACAACTCTTGATTGGCTGTCATCCTTATCCACGATAAAGTGATCCATATCTTTTGATAAGCTACTAGTGTGTTGTCACTCTTTAAATTCATGAAGTGATTACATCCTATAATATGTATTGATATCATCGGATAAGTATATTGTTAAGATGGTTAACACCTTTTCCACCTATCTTCGTGTCCCATGTCTCATTGCATAGTTCAACAAATTCCACTAGGACTTTCTTGAGAATTAATGGTCCATAAGCCACAAATATTAATATTAAGAAAAACAAATATTAATATCATAAAGAAAAATTAGTAGAGTTTGATCTTTAACTCGATTTTATACAATCATTATGACAAGATGGCAAAGTGTGCAAGTATGTCTACAAGAGAAACACTAAAGAAAATATATTGAAACTACATACTAACACTTTGTTATTATTCCCTTTCTTTATCAATGAACATTGTTATTTTGTTATTGTTCATATTTTTAATGTTGTAAATTTCATAATGGTTATTGAGTTTACCATAGATCCATCTTAATTCTGAATTTACAAAACATAAAAAGGAATCAAATCCATCAAAATAACTCTTAATAAATTTAATCTCTTAACTGGCTAAATCCAAAATTAAATTAAAATGAATTTACACTTGTTTCGTATCAGTTTATCAATTCTAAAATGGTGTTTTTCAAGAATTTCTCCATGCATCGTACCTTTATCAAAAACTTGATGTAATTATATATCCGACTATAACGCTCTCAGCTCTGTAAAATTATTAGAGAAAAAATTGGGATCTAGCTTAAGTATAATTGCACAAACTTGCAAGAAATTGAAAAAAGAAAATTGGAATCAAGAATGAATTTGATTTTCTCAATATTGGTTTAAGAATCAATACATAAAGCAACTAAGCTAAGCTTAGTTGTACATGCTGTAACTAGAGATAATTAAAGCTAATTGAAGCTAAGTGTACTTTATGTTTTGTTAATGTGCACATGCACCACATACAAGCACTAGAGTTAACTAACTAAAGCCAAGTGCACACCACATGTAAGCACTCGAGTTAACTAACTAAAGTCAAGTGCACATCAGATACAATAACTAAAGTTTAACAGAAGCTAATTAAGGCTATCTAGGTGCATGTACACCAACGCCCCCCCTTAAGCATAACTTAGGTGAGTGTGATACAAAATGAATTAGCCCGGACAACAAGGCCATTTTAGGTACCCATATACAATGCATGAAAAGAGGAAAAAGGGAAACCCCAGTGGGAAGAAACCCTCCCCCCCTCGAAATATAATGCAAAAAGTAGAGAAAAGACAATTGGTAGGTAGTTGTGTCCTTCACCCCCAGGCGATCTCGCAGAAATCAAAACTTCTGCTTAGTGAAAGTCTTGGTGAAGATATCGACAATCTACTCAAAATTGGGACCTTACTGAAGATCGATGATCCCATCATGAATTAGTTCTCTAATGAAGTGCATGTGGATCTTGATATGTTTGGTATGCTGCCACTGCACTGGCTCTGCAAAACTTTAGCGTACTTTGATTATCGCACCAAATGACAGTTGGATGACAGACACTGATACCAAGCTCAGATAGAAAATGTTATAGTCAAATGGCTTGAATAGTGGCATTGACTGTTCCTCTGTACTCAACCTTTGTTGATGATAAAGCAATGGCAACATGCTTGACCAACAAATTGGGTCGGATCCCAAACTAAGTACATAACCGAAGGTGGACTTGCGATCAATGTTGTTGCTAGCCCAATTTGAATCTATGAATCCAATGAAATCCAAAGAACAATTTGTTGCATAATGAATCCCATAGGTGATTGTCCCCTGGACATATCGAAGGATGCTCTTTGCAACTTTCCAGTGAAACTCATGTGGCTCCTGCATGTATCTAGAAACTGCTCCTACGACATATGAGAGATCAAGACAGGAGTGAGTGAGATAAAGAAGGCTTCCCACAAGTTGATGGTACACTGTGCAATCAACCAATAGTGTGTCTTTTCCATTCTCAAGCTTTATCCCTGATAAGAAAGGTGTGGTTGCTAGCTTGCAGTCACTCATGTGAAATTGTGCCAAAATATCTCTAGCATACTTTGGTTGGGAAATGGTAATCCCAGAACCACTCTGATTGATCTCTAGTCCAAGGAAGAAATTTAGCAAGCCTATGCCTGTGATAGAAAACCGCTTATGCAATGTAGTTTTAATCTCACCAATGGCAGACGCTGAGCTCTCTGTTATCAAAAGATCATCTACGCAAAGTACTATGATCAACAAGGAGCCAATTTTCTTCAGAAATAAACATTGGAATCAGATTTGCAACATACAAAATTTTGAGATAACAAATAGGAATCCATCTTTGCATACCACACTCTAGGTGTCTGCTTGAGGCCATATAGAGACTTCTTTAGTTTACATACCAGAGATGAATTTTGCACGTATCCATGTGGTTGCTCCATGTAGATTTCCTCCGCGAGAACATCGTGAAGAAAAGCATTCTTCACATCCATATGATGAACCTCCCATCTTCTTCTTGTTGCAATGGATAGAGCTAGCCAAATGGAATCCATTTTTTCCAATCAAAAGTCTCATCATAGTCAATACCATGCACTTGTTGAAAACCTTTCACCACCAACCATGCTTTATATCGACTAACTTGGTCATCTGTTGCTTTCTTGGTCCAATAAACCCACTTTCACCTCACAAGTTTAAGATTGGAAGGTAGCGGAACCAAATCCCAAGTCTAATTCTCAATTAGAGAGTTGCATTCCTCATCCATAGCTACTTCCCATTCAAGATGCCCAACTACTTGTGCATAAGTCTATGGATCAGATGCATGCATCATATAAGCGTGCATGGGCATGCATGCCTCCATAGCTAAGAGTGCTTGCGGATTTTCCTCAAACTGAGATATAGTGGTAGGATCATCTAGGATATCACTCATGCTATGCCATTTTTGTGTTGAAAGTGGTCGAGAATCTTCTGAACTACATGAGGAAGTATGATCTTGATGTTCAACAACTGGTGGTCCAACATGTGTCATAGGCAAAGGCTCATCTAGATCTGAATTCTGATATGAAGTATCATTTGCATACTCATCAATTAATGGTGAGGGAAACTTTGCAACATGTTCATCCGGTAGTGCATGCAAAGCATCTTCTTCAAACTTTACACTCTTTTTTATAAAGAGCACTTCAGTGTTGATATCAAGCAGTTTGTACCCTTTAACTTCATCAAGATATCCAACAAACATGCATGATTTACGCTGAGGCTCCAAAGCCTTTGTCTTTGCTATAGGAATGCGGGCCCATGCTCGAGATCCGAAAATGCGGAAATAACTGACTTTAGGTTGCATGCCAGTCCAAGCCTCAAAAGGTGTTTTTCCAATAACAGATTTATGAGGAGATCTATTCTGGATGTATGAGGCACAATTGATAGATTCAACCCACAATTTTGATGGAAGAGATCTTGCATGCAACATGCAATTGGTCATCTCTTTCAAAGATCTATTCTTCCTTTCGGCCACCCCATTTTGCTGCGAAGTGTAAGAATTGTATGCCTGCTTCATTACAAAGATTCTTGATATCTTTATTGACATATTCCTTCCCATTATCTGTGCAGAGTATCTTGATGTGTTTTCCAGACTGATTTTTTGCATGTGCTTTGAAAATCTTTAGATGTTGAGAAACTTCAGACTTGAGTTTCAAGAAGTAAACCCAAGTGAATCTCATGTAATCATCTATAAATGACAACACATATCTTGCTTTACTCATTGAAAGTACTAGAAATGGACCCATGAGATCACTATGTACAAGCTCCAAAGGTGAAGAGGCTCTCCATGCATGCCCCTTCTCGAACTTGTCTTGTGGATGTTTTCCAAGAGCACATCCATTACAAACACCATTTGAAAATTCAATGGCTGACAATCCTTTAACCATACCTTGCTTGCTAAGTCGCTGCATATATCTGAAATTCAAGTGCCCAATTCTCTCGTGCCAAATCCTACTTTCTTCATTTGCATGCATAAGTAGCAAAATAGAATCTAATTGAGGAAAAAAGTCGTAAAATATATACATACAAGATTGATCATTTACCTTTCCAGATGCAATCTTCAAGTTGGTTTGCATATCATTAATGCTCACGAAATAACGGGTAAATTCCACTTTCCTTCTGGTGCCTGTGTGTGTCATCTGATACACTGAAAGAAGATTCACAAAAAGCCTTGGAATATGCAAGGCATTCTCAAAACTTCCATCTTCGAATTGCACTCTTCCTTGTCTAGTTGCTTTAACTATAGAATTGTCCTCCATGAGAATGGGAGGTCCTGAGTATGCATGTAGAGAAGAAAATGATTCCTTTGAAGAAGCCATATGATGTGAAACTCCTGAATCGATGATCCAATTTTGCGGTGTAGAATGAAGGGCAATCAAAGCATGACCATTACCTCTTGTTTTTTATGGTTTTTCCTCTGCCTTCTTCTTGACACTTTTTGGAATGTGATGACCAAGATTATTTTGCTAAAGAGTCTTTACCATAAGATCAATAGTCTTCTTCATGCAAGAGGATTCAAGATGATAACCTCTATTACAATAAAGACACTTTTAGTTTCCTTTCTTTCCCTTCTTACCCTTAGAGCTGAAAGAATCATCTGGAGGTTTTGGATTTCCTCCCCTTCTTGGATCTGGATCTCTTGCCTTTCCTTTGCCTTTGGATTGTTGATTTAGTTTCGAGTTGGACTTTCCTTTCTCATGCATGGCAAGTGCAACTGCATTTGGAGACTTTAATGAACCCATTTTGATGAGCTTATCCTGCTCATGAATGAGAGACTCAATAAATGCATCAAGTTTGGGCATTTTCCATTTATCTCCAGTGGTAAATCTAACTGTATGAAATGTAGAAACGAAAACAACATATTCAGGGCATAATTTAGACAAAATAGAAAGGATCAATTAACCTTCCTATTTGGATTTATCGACCACAATCATGTAATTGTAGAAGTAATGATTTGAATTTCGTAAAGAAATCTTGAATGTTCCCAAAGTTGTTTGGATCTAAGGAATTTAGCTCATTTTCGAGAATATGAGCCCGCATCTCATCCTGCTTTCCAAATAAATTCTACAAGATTGTCTAGACCTCATTTGGAGTGTTGCATGTGTCCACATAGAAATGCAATGTTGGAGATATGGAAAATAATAGAATACCAACAGCCTCGTCCATCTTGTTGAAGTATTTGAATTTTTCAATGGCGGAATTTGGTTCAACTTCCGTATTGATAACTATCCGATACAAGCCTTTGCCTCTGAGGTGAAGCAAAATCTTTGGCTTCCATTGGAAGTAGTTATACGAGTAAAAATAGATGAAGATGAGAACTCCATTCTTTCACCTTTAGTTGTAGCAACAATTGTGGCAGTTCTCCAATATTTTGATTTGCAAATCAAATCTTTGAACAAGTTCCAATTCTTTGATCTTCAAACCTGCAAAATATTGTTTATGCACCTTCTCGAAGCCCTTGTAGCTTTGAGACCATATAAAATTATCAGAGCACAAATACAAATCTAGCTGAAGAATAATTGCACAAACTTACAAGAAATTGAAAAGGCAAATTGGAATCAAGAATGAATTTGATTTTCTCAATATTGGTTTGAGAAGCAATACATAAAGCAATAAGTTAAGCTTAGTTGTACATGCAATAACTAGGGATAAATAAAGCTAACTGAAGCTAAGTGTGCTTTATGTTTTGTTAATGTGCACATGCACCACATGAAAGCACTAGAGTTAAATAACTAAAGCCAAGTGCACACCACATGTAAGCACTCGAGTTAATTAACTAAAGCCAAATAAACATCACATGCAATAACTAGAGTTGAACTTAAGCTAATTAAAACTAACTAGGTACATGTACACCAACAAACTCCCATTGAGATAATTTATTGTAACAGTATATCATCATTCGACAGTGGCCTGCCCAACCTTCGGCATTCCTTATACCCTCGACAATCTTTACATACTGTTGATGGCCACAAACCTGTTTGTCATATCTCTTGGTTGTCATGTCGACTTGATAATGTCCACCTGGAAACAAAAACAATGTTGAATGACAAATACAAGAGCGTAATCCAACGAAATTCGTATTGTATTACCATTTGAAACGAGAAAGGAGACAGCTACAACTAATTAACTCAAGGTTGTTTCAGCACAACAATTTTGCTATTCTATTACCAGTTGAAAGGAGAGAGCTGCAACTAATTAACTTTATGTTCGTTGTGCTGGCAGGCGACAGCCTGTCAAATGTCCCTACGTATGACATATAGCAAATTGAATTGCGACACGCATTTGTAAATCAAAACATGGATCCGACATACATCATATACATAGAAATGCAAAGACATGGCATCTCTATAATGTATTCAAGAGAGGAAAACAAAAAACAGAAAGGAAAAAACAGTGTCCCTGGTAAGAAATACAGCTTCCCTACTAGACTTATTCCACGGATTTCATTCACATATGTTAAAAAAGATTATACTGCAGCTTTCCATGAAGACAGAGGGGGTGTTTCTGAGTTTATCCATGTGGTGTTCATGTCACCATATCGATCTCCAAATACACCAGCTGAGGACACCAAATCTGCTACTTCCTTCAACTCCAAGGGTGTGAGCTCAACAGAAAGAGCACCTATGTTTTCTTCTAAGTTCTTCACTTTGGTTGTCCCAGGTATGGGTGCAACATCATTTCCCTGATGTTGCACCCAAGCAAGTGCCAGTTGGGAGGGGGAGCACGCCTTCTTTGAAGATATTTCACGTATTCTCTCGAATATAACCTTATTCTTTTCAAGGTTTTCTTTACTAAACCTTGGCATAAACTGCACCAAAAACAAAAAGTATGTTAAAAATATGCCATAAAATCAAAGATGTGCATTCATGTTGATCCACACCTAATTATCAGGAAATAGACGAAAGAAAATGAAGAAATGGAAACGCTAAGTAAGCATGTACGAAGCCTTTTCAAACAATATCTCTAGTTCATATAGCATGAAAAAGAGGGAAAATGGAGAAAGCTTATGTGAATACAATCAGGTATCTATCAAAGAACTAAAACTGTTCATAAAACTAAAATGTACAAAATAAGAATAAACGGATCCAAAATACCTTTCTGAAATCACCATCTTCTAAATTGTCAATTAACTTGGCTCCAGCAGACAGGAATCCCCGCCCTAGAGGGCTATAAGGCACAATTCCAATACCAAGCTCCCTGCAATGAAATGCTTAATTTTCAGTTTGTAACTTGTAATATTAGGCAAATGACCACATGGAAAATCTGAACTCCAAAACATCCTGTACCTGCAAGTTGGAATAATCTCTTCCTCTACATCCCTACTCCACAGCGACCACTCTAATTGAACTGCTGTTATAGGATGAACAGCATGAGCTCTTCGAATTGTTGATGCAGAAGCCTCAGAAAGTCCAATGTATTTTATTTTCCCTTCTTCAACTAATTTTTTCAGTTCTCCAATCTGCAATAGACAGATAAAACATGTCAACAAAAATAGTTAAGCATATAAAATTTGAAATTAAAAAGGCAAAACCAAGAAACACATAAATGAAGAGTTGATATGCAAGTGACCATTAAAGTGACAAACTTGCTCCTGCTTAAATGAATACACATCCAGATCTGATCATGGTTTATGTTTGATTTTAATACTTTGCACATGGACAAGCAGAAAAAAATTGCCAACACCTTCCATAAAATAAGTTCAACTTTGTCTAGGGCCTAGAAGATTAGGGCTGATGTGCAGATCGATTATACCACTTAAAAATGAACTTCCGAGACAATTAACAGTTTTCTGCATCTATCAAATAGTAAATGAAAACTGATAGTTTTCTCAGTTTTGAGCTCAACATTTTAGTAGAAGGAAATGCAGGAACGCCTTACACTTGCCATAAGCTAAGCGCACAAGTTTGACAAAGCATTAGACCTAAGCATTCAACTACTGAAATGGAAGGAGAAAAGGAAGCTCAGCGATCTGTAAATGTTTCAAAATCATAACCACAAAAGAAGCATCAACCTCTATATTGCATTTCTGCTCCAACCATTGCCCATCCCAAATCAAAAATGTGAGATGCCATCTATTACATAATTTTGTCAAACCACATCAAAAGAGCAGGCTAACAGATCGGAGGATAACATTGTATTTGTCTTGTAATCAAGAAACATAACAAGTCAGCTCACTTTACTCCCCGACAATAAGACCACACCGTGTGCAGTATGTCCGGTTGAAAGATTAATAATCTCAATATATTACAAATGCATGATATCAGTAGTTAGGCATAACAATAGGTCATGCTGCAGAGTCATGGGAAAAGAATATATATATAGAGAGAGATGTGGGGTCATTTCTCATACTGTTCATTGATTCTGTGAATAATTTGACCCTTTGGCTCCACTGCAGAGTGATTTTGAACCAAGATTACAAGACAAAATCCGAAAGAATTTTTTTCCTGATGACTGCCTCATTCTTTATGGATCGAACTAGTAAATTGAAGCAGAATGTCCAATAGATGCAGCCAAAAAGTCTTAATGAATGTTTACACTTCTAGGAGTTGAAACTAGCATACTATAAACAGGCTATAGCTTGTCACTTGTCAGCCAATTCCATTCATTCTACCAAACTGGGTATATACATCATCCTACCATATCAAACTAAAACGTTGATATTTGTGTCATCCACAAGGTCAATATCAGGGATCACTCGTATCAGTAAATGGAACATCAGTCAGGAGTTGATCGCATAAGAGAAATAAGAGCAAAAAACAATATTTTGGAAATTGCTTTGAGAAACATGCAATGAAGTCAAAAGCTGCACCTAATGGCATAGACTTTCTTCAGATCCAATGGTAGGACTAAAGGGTATCTATTTGCCAGAATCACCCAAGACTTGCACCCATCTCATCCTTTTTTGCCATCACATTCAGGTGAGGCAAACCATAGAGAGAATGGAACCCTGGTGGATGGCATAATATTCAGTTGACCTCACTACTGAACCAAGGCCCTAGTGGTGAATTAGTGAGAAACTAGAGTATATAGGAGATTATTGTAGTTCTCACACAAATAAATTAGCGTTATGGGAGATATTTTCCTATTTCATAGAGTGCAACTCTTCATCACTCTTATCTATAGTACAAGTTAGGTTCTAATATAGTTTTAAAGAATGGTAAAAAATAGTAAGTTTACATGAATTGCAAATAACTTTTGATTGACTGACCAGAATTCTGTGATATCTGATGCTATGGAAATAATACACTTGAGGCTACCAAAAGATAAAATTTCACATTATTTGGTACGAAATTCTTGAAGCTACAATTCTTACAAGTTTGAATTCTAAGAATGGTCAGTAATTATAGGTCTCTAATTAAGTCCTAACTGGGATAATTCCAAAGAATTCAAACCAAACTGACAAGGGGTCCGTGGGTTTGAACCCGCGACCCATCCACTTGCAACGCCTTTACAACCACCCGCTGACAATATTATGTACAACTCCAGTTTCGTTTATCCAAATTAAGTGTGATTAGAAATAAGAACTGGTGGAAATTTCGTAGGAATTGACATAGAAATTGCAGATTTACTGTTAGTACAAGGTCGGCTACTTATCTAGAAAGGTTATAAACAATACGTCAGCTTAAATTGGCTAAAGTTTTGATTGGAATATCCAAACTAAGTGATTCAAAGGATGTTTTGACTATTTTCTCATGTGCTTCAGCTGCTTGTCCAGTCATAGAAGAGTTGTAAGCAATACGTCAGCTTAAATTATGTCTACATTTTGAATGGAATTATTCAAATCAATTGATTTAAATTATGTTTGGAAGAGGACACACATGAGAATATTCAGTCAAAAACTTGGACTATTTTGTATGGCAATTACAGTGATATTTAGTCTGATTAAAGGTCCTAGAAAAACCCTAATTTGTTGAATTTTTTAATACCTTCCCCTAGAATCTTCATAGCTTCCAGCTCTAAACTCAAATTTAGTTGGGACTTAAAGTAGTGTGTTACCCCTCATTTTGCATGAGGCCTACACTTCTGAATTTTTTCACCACTTTTGTGATTTTTATCACAAAGGCAGGTTCACATGTTGATGGAGCTTTGGATGGCCTAGGGGTTGTGAGTCCAATTGATAATTTTCATGCCTCAATTGATAGTTGATGGGATAATGTGATAACGGATGTCTTGATGATGTTTTGCTTGGTATACTTACTTATCATAGAGAGATAGCATTGCACTTGGTCATGTGATGTTCTAGTCTCTATATTTTGCTAGATGAATGGATATGAGGATATATGGATCCGTTGGTGGAATACCCTAGCACGTTAGGGATAAGTGGACACTATATTGGCATGTTCATTTGATTGGCTACATCTTGGGTGCTTGGAAAACTTAACCCCCACTCTTTTGTATATGGTTTATGACTTTGATCAATGGGTATGAGCATAATTAGAGACCCATTTTTCCCATTCCCTAGCGCTTATAGATGTTTTGTACACATGGATGGGTTATTTTATAATTATGAGGTGGATCACGGTCTTGTGTGAAGCACTCTCCTTCCCTGGCTCATATGTGGAGGCACATACTCACTCATTGTCATTTTGTCATCTTTTGATGAGGCCATTCCCCTTCTTGATGAATTGATGATGACTTGGCATTTAGACACACGGTTTGGATCTAGCACATTACACATTTGTTCCATAATGGATTCATTCCTTGTTTTATGGAACTTTCGCTTGCCACACTACTAGAAGGTTGTTACATCTTGGACCTTCAACTTGAGTACTATCTTGCACACATGTTGAGACATAATCCTATTTTATTGGTTGATGAGGAGCCAACCCCTTTCTTCATGAAGCTAGTTGAGCATTGATGACAATCCACATGTTTTCTTCAAAGACCAAATGCCTTGTTCCATGGACCCACTTGGATGGCACTTGATTTGAGGAAATCCACAATTTGGGGCTACTTTGCACACTCATCCATGCCTTATTGAAGGGATGTTTTGACTTGGAGGTCTCACACATGCTATCATTCAAGGTTTGACTTGATTCAAACCCCATTTTGAGGAGACATCAACCTTGAGGAGATTGCTTGCACTGATATCCATGCTTGTTGTTGAGGATGTCCCACTTTGGAAGCCTTGTTGCACATTTAGTTATTGGAGGAGGATGTCTCACCTTAGAGACACACTATACATTATTGTAAAGTTTTACTCGATCACTACACTATTTTCCATGCCATTGATGAGGATGTTTCACATTAGAGGAGATCTAAGAGGTTCCAAACCCTAGATCTAGGGCTCCATTGCATATTTTGAGGACATTATAACTTTAAGAGCAGTGATCTTTTGACGGAATGCTCAACTCTCCACTAAATCAATGCCATTAGATATAGAGTGACCATGGGATATCTGAATTGTGGTCATCATAGAAATTCAAATAGAAACTGACAAGGTTGTGGTGTTTCAAAACTCTCGTGAGGGATCATTTTGAGTGTCGCATGCCACTTGGAGGTTATTGTTTGCACATTTATATAGAATATATTGATGGAGTGACTAATCTTTGAGAATTTTATGGAGGATGCTGGTGCATGCCATGTCTTGTGCCCTCTTTAATGAAGACATCCCACCTAAATGGAGTTATTTTGTTGGAGATTTGTACACATTGCTTGACAACTGTCTTAAGGTCTAATAGACAAATTCTAGTGTTAATGGACAGTAATCACGATCAATATTATCATCATTCTATGTATTGTAAGGAGAATATTGTTTCGTTTTAAGGTGAATGATATTTCATAACTCCTCACTAGGCTAGATCTAGGGTTTTGGCCTTGGATATTGTTATTTATTGTAGACAAGGATAGAGATGAAACCTATAAAATCGGTTGCTCTCTTCATTAATTCTCATGGTTGGATTTGTGAGAAGTCTTTCCTCTTTGAGCTTTGTTGAATATCTTTTTTCTTTTAGACTTAATGAAAATTTCAATGGTTCTTGTTTATCATATGTGAAGTTAAATTTGTTACTAATGATTGTTGGTGGATGCTAGAAGTTGCTTGCAAAGACCTTGTAATGAAAAGTTGTAAAGAAGGGCTCATTTTCCATATGTGGAAGGGTTTTATGTAAGATATTTGCTCCTTTTAATCTCTTTTTTTTCATATTTATGAATGTCTTCTCTTGCATCTATTATCTTGTTAAGAGTTGTTGTTGAATCAATACTTCATTATAGGACCCACTCTTATAACATTGTTTGAGCATGGCACCTTTAAGGACCCCTCCGAGTACATTTCTTCATCATTTAGCAGCAAGTCAAGTTGTATTGTGGCATGTATAATAGCTCTATGCATTTTAACCATTCATAAATTTCTCTCTTGGGTTGGCCTTTTGACGTCTTGGTCTAAAATTGGATAGGCACGAATTCCCTACTTTCCATTACCCCTTTATTCTTGATACTAGAAAAAGATGCAAAAACATTGTTTTTCTATAGTTATCTCTTCACATCACCTTTGAGATTCATTGTTATAGCTTTAGCAGTCTTAATTGCTAGGGATGCCCCTCTGAGTTGGAGAAGAGCCAACCAAAATTGAGAGGATAGGTTTCTTAGGGATAGTGGAAATCACAAAGAGAACTAGTCAAAAGAAGAAAGGACATATTTTTTCCTTGTGTATACTAGATAGAGAATTTACATATGGCAAGACAAATATTATGGCTTGGTTAAAGATAATTCGACTAGTTTTAGTAACTACAATAACACCATTAATAAAAAAAATAGACTTTGTTAAAGGAATCTCACTATATAATTGGATGAATGACTCTATTAGAGGAGGAGGAATCAACATTGACTGAGGGGAGTCTATTTATGCAGTTGAAGAAGAAAAAATGCAATCTTAAATCCAAGATGATTCAGACTAAAAGATAGGTCAATGCATTCATTAAACTCAAAACTATCCAATAAATTGGATTGAGTGGGAAGAGGAATTCAAAGTTGTAACCCTTGTTCCATGTCTAACCTCAGTGTAATAGGGAAACAAGTATAGTTTTTGAAATGGATATAAGCTTTAGAAAATCCATTTTCATAATTCTAAGAGATGGAAAACCACTATATATATATATATATCACGAAATTGCTATGAAACATTTACCAACCATTTCCCTTTTAAGGAAACATCACATGACACTTCCTTTACTGGAAATTGCTAGAGATATTTTCCATCATTATCTTAGGATATGTTAGAAATGGAAATATTTCCAAAACTCTTCCCCAAGAAGAATGCACCCTAGTGAGGTGATACCACCCAAGTGGGTAACACTAGGAGAAAACTTTTCTCCTAGTGTTTCAGCTTGCTAGCCAGCAACCCTATGATGATCCACATATATTTAGACTTAGATGCCTCTCATCCATGCTCCGACCAATGCTTTATTTCATCTAGTTTGTTCATTAGATGAAGGAGGCTCATCAAATATGAAGTACATTAACCATTTTTGTATTGAAGTTCTTTCATTTAATGTTGAAGGGATTTCTAGTATGACTCACAAATTGAATTGGATAATAGATCGTCTTTTGGTGTATTCTTGTTCCTATGCTTCACCTGGGTGGTTATCAATTTCTTCTATTCCAATGTGGCCTTCCTTGAGGCCTTGCTTTCACCATCGAGGAGGGACATGAATAGGAGGCTCTGATTGATGTTGTGTGTATCCATAACAGTTAATTTTCGCTGAATCTAGCACTTGACACTTTACTAACCTAGCAGATTACAAATTTACTTAATAAAGGCACAATTAGTTCTTAACACAATTAGTGAAAGCATAATTTACACCAATTTCAGTCACAAGTGACACAAACAAATTCTACCCAATCAACAGTTTTTCATTAATAACTCACAACCTACTTGGGCTCCCATCCTAGGATAATGGCGCAACTGAAGAAATACAATTACAACATACCCTCGATCTGATCCAAGTTGATAGTTAATAAATGAAGAGCTTATATCTTTCCTGTGCTTAATGTTATATGATGATTTTTGGATGGATGCTACTTAAGTTTTATTGTGTGTTGTGTGGATGCAGATTCTGGATTATCACATTCCTATAGTGCAGCAACGTGTCCCCAAGTAAAGCCAGATGTTGACCACTACGTGTCAACTACCCATAGCAATACACCCCCTTTTTTATCGCAAAAGGGATAGCACTTGATCAACGTGTCTGTGACATTCGACTGTCATCATCAGCCCGATCATATTATATTGTAAACCCAGTCTGCATGTGTAAATTGTAAATAATCTTAGCAGATCTGTGTCATGTTTGTATTTGCCTAGGTAAACTTAATCTTCTAATGATGATCTACGCTCCGGAAGGTTTTTTGTCTCACCGATCCATGGTCGGCAGAGTTTTCCTTCAGTCTAACCCCAAAGCCGGAATGGATTTTGTCATTAGAATCTTAGGGGAATCCTAGTGTGCTTCAAGTCTATGTAAAAGTAATTTGGAAATAATCCTAACGATTTGGTTAGGTTATTACAAATTGTTTGATCTGCTAGATTATATTTGTGTTGCAGAACTGGGTGGTCTATGAGGGTCTATGTCAAATGGGTTTCCCCCTTGAGATGTAAAAAAGTAAAAATCATGATGTAAAGTGTCTTGAGGGTTGGAAAATAATTAATCCCCTCATAAGTCCTAGGTCCTAGGTAATTTTTTTCTAAAGGCTAAGTTCGAGGGTCCAATAAAAATAATAGGAAAAAATAATAATAAAT